>JAJLRJ010000001.1:46644354-46719354 GCA_024195265.1 Dendrophyllia cribrosa | reverse complement strand
AGGAAAATACTCAAGCTTCAATAATGAATAAATCTTAAAAGTCGGGTTGACGGCAGTTGCGTGTCTTCATTCACTCAAAGTGGGTCCCTCACGTTAACATAGACAGCACTGGATACATATTAACTTTCCCTATTAGAAATTGCTTTGTGAAAACGCTCTTAGGAAGATTAAGCATTGAATGTACAGCACATAAATAACCTTAGCTTGCTGTTGTTTTCCGTATTATATACGCGCATAGAAAACGGCAGCTGCGAATGGAAAACGCGCCACAGTTCAGGTCACCATTTATCATTTGTTGACAGCTAAATCTCTTTCAGAAGCATGCATGTCTGTATGCTCGTGAATCAACAAGCTTATCTGAACAACTTGCTACGATTAGCTGCTTCCAAAACGCCCGTGACAAACCCATTCCAAGTGCAAGAGCGATTAGGGTACTGCTTCATTTCCGCTTTACACCGTAAATAAGTTATTTGTCAATGGCATTTAAACAAAGAACGGATTAAAGTGATTTATGATAATCCATGTATTTTGATCACGTGATTACTGATGCTACAACAATAGCCCTTTTCACGGTTAACTCTGCTCATTTGCATTACAATGAAATCTAGCATGTATGTGAGGCAATTTCGGGCTATTCTGTAGTTTTAGCCCGAAATTGCCTCGCATCCACGTTGGATAACATTGTAATGCAAATGAGAAAAATCAACCGTGAAAAGGGCTATTATGTTGTCATGAAACTTATTTGCATACAAATGTATGCCAACTTGCAAACTTTCCTTACTAAGGAAGATACATCAAGTAGCTAGTTCCCAGGCCCCTTAATGTTTCCTGTGTATTAAGCCCGTTAAAGTGTATATGACAGATATTTTTTTTTATTTGCTTGATGGAATCTACATGGCGTTCTGATAAGGAAGTCATAAAAAGTTTTTCCATATCGATTTTTCTTGTCGGTGATTTAGCCGTCTAAAAACGTGAAATTTCACTTCCGGTGGGTTACAAAACCGCGCAAGAAGAAAGACTGGAAATAGTCCGCTGTGACGTCAATACAAGAATGCCGGTGTCGCGGTTTCTCGGTTCCTCACATTTTTTGGTGCGCCCTGAGGAAGAAACATGGTTCTATTGAGGTGTGTTGTCTATGGTTGTAGCAACACGCACCAAAAAAGGAGGAACTGAGAAACCGCGACACTGGCATTCTTGTATTGACGTCACAGCGGACTATTTCCAGTCTTTCTTCTTGCGCGGTTTTGTAACCCACCGGAAGTGAAATTTCACGTTTTTAGACAGCTAAAACACGGAAAAGAAAATCGATATCGAAAAAACTCTTTTCGATTTTCTTATCAGAACGCCATGTAGATTCCATCAAGCAAATAAAAAAATATCTGTCGTATACACTTTAATTTTGTGGGCTTGTCAAAATGTACCTGTAAATGCTTCTCGAACCACATTGACTACTAATCGATATGCCATTGTAGTGGACGGTTGCAGAACAATTATTCGCAGCAAAACAACTTTGCACCGTTGTGCGCATGAGCAGAATTATTCGTAGGCAGTTATTCGTAGCGGGTCTTCTGCCAATGAAAAGGAAGAAGAAATGCATCGAATGATAATATTAGTTATTCGACACTGTGGGTAACATTTAAGCAATTTATTGATTTCAAAACGTGCCCTCTGATTGTATAACTGAACTCTTGATTATTCCCCCCACATCGTGACATGCTTTAAGACTGAGACAAGCAAATAGGTTTTATAATTTAAAGTACTTGAATCCTTCAACCTTTTGCCATACTTTAAAAAAACGCCAATACTGTGTTTGAGATAAACTGTATGAGGCACAAAATGAGACGTATGACGTATTGTACAATGAACACTTTTTGACAACTAATATATTTTTCGTGGTTAACATTTCAAAGTCGTGCTCCCCACACATAACCACGGTTATGGCTGTTGAAAATCACTGTAACGAATGGTTAAAACAATATCTGACTACCCGACAAACGCAAAGTCAGAATTTGGTTTGACTTAATTTTATAATTTAAACTGGCAATAAGCTCTTGGCAAAGCATTGGAAACCCATATCTCATTAACTTACCAAAACTATTTCCTTGTGACTGCATGAGCTCAGGTGTAATCAGAAAAAGGCAGCGTTGGCAAGAAGTGGTGAAGTTTTGATATCTCGATCTTAGCAACGACACTTACCTTATGATTTGTGATCGAAAATAATTTTTGAGATTTTATCTTACAGTAGGGCAATTTCTTTTACTGGTGCACTTCACTGTGGATGCATATCATGTGGCGACAAATTATATATTTTGCTATGTTGCTAGTTTCTCTAACATATTTACGAAAATGATTTAGACTGCAAGTAGTCGCTCGTATTTCACAGATCACGCAAGCTAAATTTATAATACTGAATGCAACATATGAACGGTCAAAACGTAGAGAAAATTGGAAGGGAGGGGGGGGGGGGGGGGGGGGGGGGCGGGATAGTGTCTGCGAAGTTTCCATTGTTGATTCATTGCCGTTAGAAATCCCGTTTTCGTGAAAGTATTAATTACCCATTAATGTCAGGATAGGATTTCTTCGCAAGTGGGGCAAGATCGATGGCACGCTTAGTCGGTTATGTTTATATTCCTGCTTGAACAAGATCATCGATTTTCACGGTGTTTTAAGAAGCCTGAATCGAACGCTCTCTGTGGCTAAACGTTCCTTTATGCGAGGATTAGCTTGTTTGCTTTTGAGCAATTTTTTATTGATATATTTTTTTCTAGTAAATGCGGAAGTATCTATTGAAGTGGCGTTCAAAGCGGCAAATCGGGATACCAATGGGGCAATTGCTTTTGTATCTTTTTCCTCCTTTCAAGTTCCTGCGCTTTTCGTGCACTTTTCGCCACTTAATTGCCTCTCTATTCTTTCGTCTTCTCGCGGAGTTCTCCCAAGTCATGAAAATAGGAGAAAAAAACAAAATCCCGTCATCTAACTTGAACATAGTTACGCTAATCGTCAGTCATTTGCTGTAAAGATTGGTACATGTTGTTCAAAATGTGATACACTGAGGTGGGTGGAATTTAGTAGGGTTTACATTATCGGCCTTACTGCTTAAAGTTGCAGATCAGAAGATTGATCCGGCTTACGGTACAATAAGGGTCCAAAAATGTTTCTAGAGTATTAGGACATCCGGTCTTGCTTGGAATTGTTCATTTGATTATACCATGCGGTTATCTACATCAAGGTAGTTCTAAAAAGTCATCCTTCGCACAAACAGGTCGTTTCGCCTTTATTAAGAAGCTTTAACTAAAACTTCTTATTAAAAAAATACTTCTAATATCTCAATATTTCATTTTCTACAAAATTCTAGGTGATGTGCATGGAAAGACATGCCAGGTGATATTCGATGTTCGTGATAAACTTCCATTAACCATAATTTGCTATTGTAAAAAGATAAACCTTTCAGAGTTTATCCCTTAAAGAACAATTTAATAAATGCTGCAAGATTCGACCGACCTTCCTCTGTTAGAACTTGATTTTTTTTTCGCACAATAAACGATTGTCAAAATGGTACACATTTGTTAGTTATCGGCGTGATACCGTTTTCATTTATAATATATTATGCCATGAAAACAATTAAAAGAAAATAAAACCAACATATCTTTCTAAAATAATTATAAGTTTTCGTAGTATGCTCATCGGCAGAAGCCTGTAAAAGAGAAGCTTATAATTCGTAAAAGTCTTTAACAGTCTTGTTTGGTGAACCAAGAGAATTCGGTCAGAGTTCTTTCCACCCGTCGCTTGAATCGAGTGTCACCCCATTCGAAGTCCATCTGTTGTACTTATTGGTTGTCTCACGAAGACTCTCACTACAGTTATTCCCACGTCCACCTATTCCCACTGTATTCCCAGCTCTGTAAAGAGGTTTAAACGCAGTTTCTAATCCTTGTATTTCAAGTGCCACTTCTGTCCACCAAGCCACATAAGCGTCGTGATCATCTTCGGTAGCGAACACCTCAGCATGGTGATCAATCCAAGAAATAATTGGGATCACTTTGTCGTTTTAAACAGTGTTTAAGGTGGTTCCAGGTAGTTTTTTGAGGGGGTCACACTTCCCTTTTTGAATGCGCTTATACATAATCTTACTTTAGCTCAATGGATCTGAATTTGATATCAGATGTTAGGCTTGGATGAAGATTCATTGAGCTAAAGTAAGATTATGTATAAGCACATTTAAAAAGGGAAGTGTGACCCAAAAAAAGGTACTTGAAGCCACCTTTAAGTCATCAAGCTACCACGTCCGTGTCATATCATACGAGTAAGAATCGGCTCTGCATCGTAATGTTGAATTCGTAACGTCCATAATAATTCTCCTTCATCGGCTCACCTGTCTTGAAACAGTTTGTCGCAATACCTGAGCGAACAAGATTTTGGTTGGTTTGTACCACCACCAAAAAATTGAAGCAGAGCAAGGCTACATATAGACAGTAGAGTTCTTCTTCGGCCCTATGTGATTTTGCCGTGTGGGTTCAGTTTCTCAATAAAATTAGTTATCAAAATCCCTTGACTGTTGTAATGTTGTCTACCGTGAAGTTGAATGAAATATTCTTTTAAAACCAATTTTATGCAATATTATCAGGTTACCAGTGCCATCCCAAACCACCTAACGACTAAAAGCAAAAGCCATTGAACCAGTTAGAAAAAAAAAGTTTTTCTGTAACAATGATTTTATTCAAATTGATAATATAGGGTTTCATTTGTTTTGTTAGCTGTTTTTGTACTCTTGCATACCTTAGATTAATATAAAAATAAGTGCGTTTACGTCTTAGAGTATTGGGGCAACCGATTTGAAATTCTTACGTATATAGCACGAGTTTGTCAGAGTATCTGAGTCTGAGGAACAATGGATGACACGTTTGAATAGGAATGGATGTCTTTTAAACTTGAAAACAAACCATCAAAATTCACCGAAACGGTTTTTAAGAGAGCTGATTTAGGAACTCAGCGTAATGTTCAGATCATTTCCGACTGAAACGGAACTCAATTTTGTGAGAGCAATCAAAAAAGGTGCGAAAGCAAAGCGAGTTTTGGGGGAGAACCCTGATACCTTAATCGATGCAATCGGCCCTTGTAACACAAAGGAACTAGTTAACCACGTTTGGTCTGTTTAGATTCTTTACAATTGCCTTTATATATCAGCGTCAGGAAATTTTAGGAATGCCCGAGTTCTCAAGCTGCTGTTGTCTTTAAGAAAATCCTAGCTAATATGCCGTACTCATAACGACATGTTTTTCCTCCTAAAAAAAAAGACGCTTTTAAGGCAGGCCAGGGGAGGGGAGGGGGTGGAAATTGAGCGCGCCGATTTTGAACAAATATAACTTTAATAGCATTTCGCCAATACCCACCCGATTTTGGACATGCAATGTGCCCTTCGAGTTTATTGGTCGTTGTTTTCATTCGCTTTGGGGTGAGGTAGCAATCAGACCTCACTCCGGTCCCAGACAAATAAAAAATGCCCCGCCTGAACAAGGTTAAGTAAGGGTTATTGACCAGGAGCGAGGGAACAGGTCAATAACATGCTTATTTTTCACCTTGTGAGGTTTTTTAAAGCAAAGAAACTATTAATTTTTCGGAGAGTAACATTCCGTTCAATTCAAATGCAAAAAAAAAAAAGATTCCGCAAGGCCGCATTGGGATCATGGCACATGACGCAGCGAGACGGTAAACATGTTTTGCTTTTGCCAAATTAAATTTGCATTGAGCACGTTGTTTCGTTATGAGTAGAAGAAGAGAGAGAGAGAAGAAAATGTATGAACAGTACTCGTGGTCTCGCCATGGCCCAACTGCCCGCATTCATCTTTCGAAGAGCGATGGAGTGGTTGCGGTGTGTTCTCCAAGGGAAACCGGCGCGGAAACATATTCAGGTTCAAGCGTAAAACGAGGCGTCATACATTATTGAAGACCCGAAACCTGAATCGAGGTACGATACCATCAAATAATGTTATTAACATTGCGCTTTTTGGTCGCGACCGACAAGTTAAGTACGTATGAATAAGATTGATGAAGTTGTCTTTCGGTACGTAAATAAAAAATGTTGACCGATGCTAGAGTGTTTTCCTCGTTATTCCCTATTTTGTCTTCCCGTTTGTGTTATTCTTTTATGAGGGGAATAAGTCGAGGAGACTAAGGCGATCGAGGAGAATATGTCGAGGGGAATATGTCGGGGGGGGGGATATGTTGGGGGAAATATGGCGAGAGGAATATATAATCCTTTGTTTTGCTATTGTTATCAGATATTGTTTTCAGCCCCGCCTCTCTCCCGTTACAATCAAAGCCGCACCCAGTTTTTCAGACACTGTAATGAACGGGATTATGTGATATATTCCCCTGAAAAGAACAAAGAAAACTGAGCTAGGTGGAAAATAAGTTTCCTTATGTCACAATAATAGGAGGCAACTTAGCTATTAAGTTCTCTTCCGAATAAATATTCAACAGAAACGATTCATCGGGTGCTCTTGACATAACAAACATACCAGTTTGAACGCCTTCATGAAGTTTAATAAATATCATTTACATTCAAAGAGATCATTCTACAAAAGTTTCCATTTTGTCTTACAACCATCGAATTTTTACGTAAATGAGAACAAAAACGAAATATTACAGTTTAAGTAAATCAGTTCAAGTTAATACCTACTTACTGGATGAGTTATGACAATTATGTACCATTGGTTATAACAAGTGAAATTGCTATCCGCGGTAAACGCAAGAAAAACTGATTTAAAGTTAGATCAGAAACAAAGTATTCCAAATAACTCACGAATTAAAATAAAAACCTGCAATTTGCATGATCGCATCGTTATTTCGTAACAACTCGAGCTCACCTAAATCGCTTTTACTGTGTGTTTGGATGCCCTTTCACATGCCGCCATTTGGTAGCCATTAATGTCACACAATTAAATACTATAATTTGCTGCCGTTCCACTAACCTAGGTCTTGTTTTACGTTTTTGTATATATAACGAACAATGAATATATTTCTTGGAGTAAAAAGAGGGTGAAGATGGGATTTAACTGATGGCTAAGAATTGGCCAGAGTTTTACATCAGACCAAAGGAAAAATACTGCGTTTCGTAACTGCTAGATGAAGTTTATGTGCTGTCAAAGTTAGCTGTGAACTTTCACTACACCCATCTAGAAGCTCTAAAAATACAGTTTTGACCATTTCCCTTAAGCACAAGAGAATGTGATTAAAATTGGAATAAAAAAATATTATTTCAATTAACAAATTATAACTTAATTAGTGATTCATTTGTTTAATGTAAACATCTGCAACATAAGAATTCCGGCGTTTGGGTTTTGGCAAGAGCATCTATAGTTTCCTACGTAGCCGTTATTTGATTCGTCACCCAACGTAAAAATTCCTGCCCTCTAACACCTGCTCCGGCTCGAACCGCATTCCTACCAATAACAATTACTGTGGCATTTGTCGCAACTGTTTTCAACCAAACTATATGTCTAGTGATTCAATCATTCACTCTGACTGTGATAAACATTATTGTTACCGTCTCTATTCATAGATCTCGTCGCTAAACGTGCAATTTTAGAGATAAGTAAAAGTCGATTTAGCAAACGGAGAAATTTGGAGGACACGATATTATTGAATAGCCTGATAAAAATGCCACAACTACCACCTCCCAATATATCTGTCTAGCGCCGATAAAATAGACTGACAAGGTCGGGATACTCTCTCGCTATTTTTGTCGTTCATTCCTATCAAACGATTTTTGAAATAAAGGGTACCATTGCAAAAACGGTAGAACGGATGCAGATTTAGTAGTTCCGTCTGTTACAGGCTAACTTGTATTCACTACTCTGAATAACATTTTTCACTCCTTTCAGTGATCACGCCGACGAATAATTACTCCAAGATGTCGAAAAAAAAATTCAAATTTCATACTCACAAAACACGGCTCTGACATTTTATTGTCTGTCACTTTTCAGACAAAGGGAAAGTAAATCAGTTCGGGTGTGAACAGCCTTTAGTAGGAAGAAACGTTACTTGACGATCAAAAAACGGCCTGGTAGAAAACTAAGTACTCTATAAATATCACGATTTTTTTCTTAATCTGACTTCAATACTAAAGCCATTCTTAAGATTATTGAAAGAGACTTTATTACCCGTATCATCCACCTGTACATCATTCTGCGGAGGCGTATACCCTAGGTCACCGTGCGCTTGAACAGAAATCATGCTTTTCTGTACAGGGGTCATCAGAGTGACCTTTATATTTCGCGCGCTGCTTTGTGAACGGTACAGAAGTGCTTCACCCACGTCGCCTGAATTAGATGGCGGAGAATCTGCGAGATTTAGGCTAGGAGAGCTAATACTGAGGTAGGTATAGGTAGCGGTTTCCTCGGCCATGATAAGACAATTCCCTGTATTGACTCCCGCTACTGGGCCAACAAGACTTGTGGATTTTTTAAAAATGACATAACCATAGACGGGATGACTGAGGGCGGACCCTGATTTCGGCGACTTCAGAAATTGGATGATATGGGCGGTTTCATCTTTCCGCTTAACTTTGTAAAACTCACTTCCCATTGTTTCCTGGGCAGTTGTTATGTCCGCTGATGATGCAACATACGATGCTGTCGGAATCAAGACTGCATATTCATAGTCAGAGTTAGAGGGTGAAGAGCCATGTTCGAACCATGCCGTACCGTATTGCTCTGATGTGGGAGTTTTTCCGTCATCTAATTTGGAGCTCTGAACCTGCACGTGGACTTTTAACATCGACTTACTGGGATTTGGTATGTAGTAAAAGTTTCCTTGTGTGTCAGTGAGCGTTGTATAACTTCTTCCTGGCATAGACGGCGTTTCTACCGGAACTAGGGTTGAACCCGTTTTTGCAACCCCGTTTATCTTTATGGACAATGGACTTCCACTTGCAAGCTTGTCTTGAAAGAGAGTAGTTTGGACGATCTTTCTATTAGTGCCACTTGCGGTAATCATACCTCCTAAGCAAACCAGCAAGTTTTCAAAAAAGAAAACCGATTTTCTAAATTTAAATTTGATATCTTTTCTCCAATCCTTTAATCCATAAGACGGCTGTTTAAAGTCCATGCCAAAAATGCCATTTTTTAAGGTGCTCGAACCCTTAAACGTGAGACCTCCAGCCAGGCGTCGTTTGTTGTAAAACCTTCCTTTCTTCATTTTTAAATCATCTAAATTCGTACTTCCTAAGGCGATGGTTGTTGCTCCAGGGACTTTGGCCCAATCCCACCCGTTATCGACGTCATGAACTTTAAGGCTCGCTTCGTTGTTGGCAATCTGGAGAGCACCGTGACTGGCAAACATTCCGTAAACATTTTGTTTTCCCGAATTTTCATAATCCCAGATGAACCAATTAAAGCCCTTAGCCGTCGCAGCCCAGTCTTTGCGTCTATGGATTGATAGAACGGCGAAGTTCTTTGACCAGTGTCCTTCTGGGGAGGGTTCTGCAGATTTACGTTGCGATGTAGCAATGGTTTTTACCTACAGAAACAATGACCTAGATTATTATTTGTTGTAGTCATTATCTGTCTTCTCATTGGCTTAGAACCTACAATTAATTCTGGAAATAAGTCACCCTACAGATTATACACTAATCTGCTAGCAGGTTACGAAACGTCGAGCAATAAATATTTGTTCAGTTGTTACTTTCTAACGAGATTTGTTTCATTTTTCAAGACTGAAACAAACGGTTGGCTGAGTTTAAATATAATATAAAATGCTTGTAAATAGCTGCAAACTTGAAAGAAGCTGTAACTTCACTGTTAGGGACAACATCGCTTCTAAAGAGGAGATTAGGAGTTTTGATAACGGACGGTGGTGGATAAAAGTTCAAACCGGTCATTTATTAAGGTTTCAGTCGTAGAGATTCAGCGTTTTAAAGAAATAAAATAATAATGGTAATGCGTAATCACAGGTCATTACATCCTTAAACGTTGAACTTTAGATAAATATTGTGCCTTGACAATTCATAGACAAGACAAGCGGTACTTACTGCTTCCATGATATCCAAAGATCCCAAACTATTATAATAGTACTTCTTCTTGTATTTTCCTGTTTCTAAGAAACTGTTCACGGATGGATCGTTATATAAGCGCAGAAACATTTCTGGTTGATTCATATTGGTCACATCAGTCACACTAATTCCTGTTGGGATGACGGAATCTGTTTTAACCTTTGGATGGGATACGCTGATGTAAGCATAGCCTGGTAATACTGTCTTGAGAATAGCCTTGTTGGTATAATTTGGGAAACGTCCATTGACACTGTTTGGAGTAGAATACTTGACACATATTAGACGTAGGGATTCAAGTCCTCGTCTGATGTTATTGACTGATGATGTTGATAAGGCGAATTCAGTTCCTCCAAGAAGGTATTGAACGAAAGCGGCGGTATGTAACGCTTGTGGTACATAGGCTGATCCATAAAATGCTTTGTGGTGATGTCCTACGAAGTCAGGTTTTATGACTCCTCCAAGTCCTTCATTCACATCCAAGGCGTTGTTCAGCCACCGAACTAAGGCATCCATGTCCCGAATTTTGGCTTTAACTTCATCATCATTGTCACTTGGCATCACCAGCACGATCATCAGCCTGTACAACGTCAGCGTGATCATACGGTCAGCAGTCGTTCCTTTGAATTCGAATGTTGGCGATTGATAAATCTCTCCAAAGTCATTGTACCATTTGGCAGTGTTTATTAAATCCTGTAATCTGCTCTTGTTTGAAGAAATGCTCAATGAGTCACTTAGAAGGAACAGAGAGTGCATAAATCCAGCACCATCTCTGTTCATTTCGTGGTCCAGCGATCCAAGGCCACTTCCATCTGCAAATCCTTGCTGTTTTACAAAATTAAGAAGGTCATTAAT
This sequence comes from Dendrophyllia cribrosa, assembly GCA_024195265.1. Lineage (NCBI taxonomy): Eukaryota > Metazoa > Cnidaria > Anthozoa > Scleractinia > Dendrophylliidae > Dendrophyllia > Dendrophyllia cribrosa. The sequence continues at coordinate 46,708,451 of JAJLRJ010000001.1, read as the reverse complement.
TTTGTTTAGTCGAACGAGGTTGAGAGTGTTTATCGCACTAACCACTTGGGATTGGGTTAGGGTTCCAGAACTGGGAAGGTAACCTTTAAACTGGTTTTTCATGTTAGTATTTTCACCTGCAATAGCTATATATGCTTTGTTTTTCCGTGCGGTGTCGCCAGAGTTAAGGTTTGAAAGTTGAGCCCTGGCGGTATCTGTTATTTCCTTTCGCCGACTTCGTATATAATATTCCAGTGACAAAGGTAGAACAATTTTTTCCAGGATAGTTCCAATCTTCTTTGGATATTTGCAGTTTCTGCAAAACAAAGGTGGTCCGACGACTTTTGCACCATTAAACTCTAGGCCATCATATTCTCCGTGAGCTTTTTTAACAATATTTAATAGCGAATTCCATCGTTTTCCGAGAAAGCTGCTACTTGTGAAGCTGGGGGACGTTTTCGTTTCGTCGCAGTACCAGTTCTTGAGACGGGCTTCGATGAACTTCAAACTCTTTCTCTTTAAAGGATCTATTGTCGAGGGCGACGCGGGAACGGCTTTTTGACTCCACTTGTAGGTCTGTTGCCAAAACTTAGACAAGTCATATATTTTCAGACCAAACGGCCTAATGGGAGGAACTATTTTATCACGGGACTGTTTTGTCATGCTCTTTTCAAACTGGAGTAAATCTATGTAGATTGTATCCGCTCCGCTCAGTGCAAACTCAACTTCGTTGATTTTAGTCCTTCTAGCTATTCTAGCTGTCAGCTTGCATTCCTTAAATTTGACCCAAATTCCTCTCCATCCTTCAAAATTAAGATTGGCTTGGAATCTGCCAACAGTGCTAGTGCTGCCAGAATGCTTATACTTATATTCCACTGTTAAGGTTTTCCCTGTCGATGAAGTCGATTTGTAGAACCAAACCTTGACTCCACCATTTCTAAGCCAACTATTAGGAATGGCAGAGGATAAAAGTTGCAACTTTAGCCTCGAGGCACCAGTAGCTACCCATTTTAAAGACTTTGTTCCTTGTTTGACAGTTACCTTGTTAGTGGACAGTGTTACTGTACCGGAAGATGCTGGAATAACCTGAAAGCACGATTTCTGATTTCCATCCTCAAAATCAAATAACTCCTTGTGGCCACAAGGCAGTGAAGCTAAAGGAGAAAAAGCATAAAAAAAATATAATTAACCTACAGTTTTGATTCAGTTAATCCAATATGAGAACATTAATTAAATAATTTCTATAAATGTTAAGATTCTTACTGATTTCGGTGTCAGATACGGGCAATATTCCAGTTCAACTCGTGTAGTTCTTTGTTTTGTGGAAACAAACCTCAGCTTTGCTTAACAATGATTTGTTTGTCCAAATCACACTCTCCATTTTCAAGTATTCAAACAGAGTAGGTTCAATGTTGCAGTGATTTTCTCCTAATTTAAAAATCAAAACCTTTGCCGATTAAAAAAGAATGTAAAATAATGCGAATTGTTAATTGCTCCCAAAGGCTCGCTTTTGGTTAGAGTATTAAAAAAACATTAATCAGAAAGACTACCTCCTGCTGCACCCCCTGAGCTTGATGGTATCCCTGTCATCCCTATGTAGAAAGAAATTTATCCTATCGTTAATTTTAATAACCTCCAAAGCCTCTATTCCCACAAACAACCCCGGGTACAATAAAATGAACACTATTAAAGTGACATGAAATGACAATAACAACTAGGAGTAGATCTTTTAATTTGCTCAGTCATTTAGTGAAATTGATCATTAAAGTCTATAAATGGGAAAAAAAGGTAATTTAAATTCTCTATTTAAATTAGGATAAGCTTTATCTCTTCCTCTGTCACTTTTTAGCCACTTACCTTTGGGTATTTCACAAATATAAGGTCTCCTCCAACGTACCGGGTCAAGATCGTTAAAGAGTCCTTTACTTGGAGATGGAAAATCTTTGGACATTACAGCGACGTTTCCGTCTCCAGATGGCTGATTCCATTGCCATTTTTTAATGGTCAGCGGCTTTCCACTTACCCACCTCCAGTCCCCCTCCTTTTTCAAGCCTATGTGCCATTCGTTTACTCCCGGGAGTGTAATCTTTTGAATCTCATTATTAATGTGCTCCCATTCTTCAGACGTTTCCATGGAGACTAGATCGCCTCCCTGTTTTTTACAGCTTTGTTGGTTTTTATCCCATGTGTTGCCGCATGCGGAAATTCTGTAGCATGAATTAGCATAGCAACTGCTGCCAACACCTAAAGAGAGTAACAAGAGTACATCAAATATTGGTTACTACATGCACACTCAGCACTCCCAACATTGGGATACAATTGGTGTTTGTATTTTTACATTGTCTCACTTATACAACGCCAACCACTTATTCAACTTATTCAACCACTTGAGGGCCACTGGTTTGTTAAGGCGCTGTTACACTAGGCAATATTTCGTGCAACTTGTCTCGCAACAACTAAAAACCGTGCGTCACGATGCTGCGAGACAAGTTGCCTGGAGGGTGTTACACTAGGCAATGTTTCTTGCAATTTGTCTCGCTCGACGGTGAAAGGAGCAATTTCATTGGCTAAAGTCACAAAACGTTGCGACACAAGTTGCAGGAAACATGTTACACTACGCAACGCTTGAAAAATTCGTTGCGGCGTGGCGAGAATCGTTGCGAAAAGTAGAACCGACTTCTACTTCTCGCAACGATTGCGGCAACAAAAAAATCGCGAGAAATGTTTGTTGCGGGGTATGTTACACTGGGCAATTTTTCATGCAACTTGTGTCGCAACAAAATTGCGAGACAAGTTGCACGAAACATTGCCTAGTGTAACAGCGCCTTTAGCGCAAAAAGTTATTTTTATTCGACGTGTGAGTAGGCATATATTTCTTTAATTATATTATATTATAAGGATAATTCAACACTATCATAATTCAATTAATTATAATTTAACACTATCGAAACATCCTAACCTCCATGAGGTTCAGTTTATCGATAAATGCAGATTGAGAAGACCCTCTTTTCTCCGATTAATTATATTATTTTCTGACATTTATTGTTAAGTTTGCCTACAATCGATTGCTATGGTGAGAGATATGACGTCATAAGTAGCATGAGGTCAAGCCATTTTTGAATAAAAATGCGTGTTTTTCACCTTTTCTCTGCGAAAAAAATATAAAAAATGCTATCAAATCAAAAGCAGCAGAATATTTGTTATATCATATTTTACTACTCTAGCAAACAATATTTGTAATGTCCGCACTTTTCCAATAACATGCAGTGGCGAGACGCGTTATATAAACAAAATGCATCTCACAACGACGATCATTCCTTTTTGGGTCCTCAACAGATTTCAGAAAACAACAGGTAAGTAAACATATACCATTTAAATTCCCTATGCAGTTTACAAAAAAGCGTATAGTTTAAAAATAAGCTTGAAGGTTCCCTCTGATCGGTCTAATATATGTTATTGTTCTACAGAACAGTCAAATAATTGTTAAAACATTTTTTTTACCCAGTTCTCAATGCGTATTTGTGTCACGCTAAGATATGTTTATGATTCGTATGGTTTTTTGAAATAGCATTTGGTTTATTTCAACTTTTACTAATGGCAGCGGAATTTCACACATTTAAACAACAACATCAACAGTGCTGTAGCGTTTTCCTAAGTATTGAAAAATCCATTTGATGTTCTCCAGAGTTCGAACCTATATGCACTGGTCAGCGGAATTACCAAAAAAAGGTTTACAGGCAAGTGCTCAAGTGATCGAACAAACGAGCGAGCGAGTGATCGTGTGACTTTTGGTCCCACCGCTATACCTCGTTCATATACGCTTCTCGTATTCACGAGTTAAAATTCTATATTAAACTCTTTACAAGAAATTTTTCCGGTTTGAACATTCTATCCAAGATTTCTCCGCGTCGCCATTTTGAACGAGGACAAAGAAACCAAGTGATGAAGTTTTTGATGAGATTGCTTTTTATATTTACTGAAGTATGTTCTAGTTTTCGATATTTCAATCAGTTGTAAACAGATTATTCAGTGCCTAATGCTTGGGCGAGTAGTGACGCAAAAAAGGGTCACCTACCCTGAGCACTAGTAAAAGGAAGGATGAACCAGACGCAGCACAACAGTCGAAGTACCATTAACTTTTTTTCCATGCCTTTACCTGTAATGAAGTGAGAAGGTGTAATAAATTAGAGATTTAAAAGTCTTGATCTGTAACGAAATAAAACAAAAATTTGAAGGGAAGACTACAACACGTTGCCTTCCCAAGTCTACGGTTTTGTTTCATTTCCAAGTAACAAAAGTTACCATAGTAACACTGGACATGTTTGGGGATTTTTCCGGTCTCAGACTCAATGGTAAAAACATAGTTGCCCTTTGGATTGGAGCGAACATTGGGAAGGAGGTTACACTCTTTCCGGAAAGAAATTTTAAATGGCCAAATGATAAAGTAAAAGCCCTGGTGGGTGTGGTTTTCTCTGCATCCCGAAAAGACAGCAACCTTAAACTATGATGAAAAATTGGAAAAAGTCTGTAATATTTTGAGCTCCTGGAAATATCGTAGGCTTACTCTTCTAGGGAAAATCACAGTTCTAAAGAGCCTAGTGGCTTCTCGATTGGTTTACTTTTTATCCTTTCTGCATACGAACGAGAAGGTCATCAAAGACCTCCTCTTTCTCCATATATACATACGCTTTGGTGGCACTAATTGTCATACCTTTCAGCTGCGGCCATATAAGTCTTAGAATGTGAAAATAGTTACCATATTGTAATTAATCAATTAATTGTCACACTTGTTAATTCTTTTTCCTTCTTTTCCTTTCTTTTTTATTTTATTGTAATTTTTGTTATTGGTGCTCATTATAATAATAATAAAAAAGTTACCATAGTAACATAACATATACGTTTAATTTAAACAAATCAGAGGATGTGATAATTGTTGCATGTATTTCGGAATATAACCAAAGGGAATTCATTCATTCAATTCATGCACAGGGATTTTGCTCTTTATTTGGTCAAGATAATATTAATTATTTGTAGCTTGACTACATACCTTTTCTCCAAGTGTTCTAAGAGCACCGATATAAAAATGTGTATTTAAAAAGGTTTTCAAATAGATAATAAATATAGGTGACATTGACCCTTCAAGACTTTTAAAATATCATAAAAAATCGGCTAAATGTGAAACGGGCGAATAAAGAAAAACCCCATAAATCCAATACAATACATTAGTTGAAACTTAGACCTGCGCGAAAATGGCACAAAGTTGACAGTTATCCACGTGATACAATTCAAAGCTGATATTAGCTCGTTGCAAATATCTCTTCCCTAAGGAAAACGTTTTTGAAAATAATAACATATGGACGTTGTTCTCTTTATTGTCGTGCAGTTGTTTACATAAGGGTAGCTCTAAAAAGTTATCCTTCGGTGTTAGCATTGTTGAGTTGGATAAACCTCTAATAAAGACTCGGAACGAGGTTCGAATGCATCGGTTGTAGGCGTTTCATGCGAATCTTTTGCAAGGGATACATTGAAATATAGTAACAAGTTTAACGCACAAACAGCTCATTAAGCCTTTATTAAGCAGCGGCAAAAAAAAAAACAAGAAACGACAGCGATAATGGATAATCAGTGGATGTGGACTTTCCTAAACTTGAATAAAGCATCATTTGCTTTTGTGAATTAAGAGATAGTCAATCGTTTTCTAGTGTATCCCTGAAGGCAAGGTAATTTAAAGGGACAGTTTCCGGGCCGACTTATCGTGTTTTTCTGATTATGACCAAGCGCTTGCTTCAGGCTTGCCCTATTATCTTGAAATGGGAAGAGCAAATCGTCAAAAGTGATGAAAGCAAATAGATAAGAACTGAAAATACAAAATCCCACCAGAATGGAAACTTCGATTTCTTGACCAGCTGTCACGAAATCAAAATTGATGAACTGTAATCCACTTTTATCCTTGTAATCGTACACTTTATCTCCAAACCAATGCTTCTGTTTTGTTTTATACCATATTTTCATCTTATTTAGTTGTGTATTTGGCGGCATTTGGCTATATCACATGGATTACCAAACAAGATTTGCAATCTGTATATTCAACACTATAACATATGGATGTTCATAAAATAGTGCACGATGGCTCAGTTGGAAATTGAATCTATTTTAGCATAACGAACGTTACTGGTGTGAAAATGGTACAAAAGTGGCAGTTATCGGTGTAATACCATTTTCATTTATAATATGTTGAGTCGAAAAAAAGAAAGTAAAGTAAAGTAAGGTAGAAACGAAGCTAACAGCCGATACTGCTGTTTTTCTTGTTTCATGGTATGTTCCTCGATTTGTACATGTATTTTGCGCGTACACATGGATGACATACATGTATTGGAAAATTGGTGATTGACTTCAATTTTAATATTGAATGGTTTTCGTAAATATTAATGTCCTATGTGAAAGATTATTCTTGATATTGATAAATCAACAGACAATGATTAAATAGGCATATGTGTCTAAATGTGCACTGATTTTGTAAGCCAACACAAACTGTTTTTTTTTTCAATTGGAATAAAACATCTCAATAACTCTAAGAGAACTTAAGATATTGTCTCCCTAAAAACCGGCTGATAATTTTGATTTGAAAAATTAATTTCTCTGATAATGTGGTTATTTACTAGTGTATCGAATAGATAGTGAATGCTGCGGCAAATAGGATAAACAAAAGAAAATTTCTTTAAGGTCGCGGGGGACAGGTTAAGTTCCACTCATCAGTATGCATTTATTAAAAGAGTATGCACGAAGTGCGACGGCTGATACCGAAAATGCGCGAAATATTCACGAACAGGCTCTGTAATGTTTCTGCATCAATAATTGCACGTGCAAAGCGCTGTCTGGTACAATACACTATTTTTCAACGCATTGTTCTTTCTGCATGAAGTGTTGACAATAGCCCGTGGATTAAAATTACCAAAATAACCATAAATATATATTTGTTGTATTCGTGTTTGCTCGGGAAGCCTTCGAAAGCGTAAAAACAAGCAATTTTGTGTCCAAGAATTCAGCGCGGATAGAGAATTTCATGAGTTGACACTGCAGAGAGGTAAACTAGGTGCATTGTAGATTGTCATATTTGACTCAGAATTTTTAAATAGCCACTATAAAGAGAAGATATGATGTTTCAAATTTTAACATGGACTATTTAACTCCCTTGGAAGCTTTTAATTTAAGTTGAAATCAAAAAATCGGAGTCAGATATGACACAATAGACGTTTTGACGGATCAGTGAGTGGTGAAATCAACTTGCTTTGTGTTCTTCTCGAGGAGCAAACTTGGACACAAAACCACGTTTTTAAAAATAATAACTTTAGTGGCTCACAGCATTGCCGCAAAGCGCGATCCCTTCAATAAAAAAAACAATCCTTATGCACTTCTATTATTCGCCAATATCTCTGTTAAATTTTAGCGAAATCGGCTTTCTAACTTTCAAGATGTAGCGTTTTTCAAAGTGACACCCCTGCTAAAATTTTGCCTTATGAATTTATTCATGACCCGGTATCCCCCGCGACCTTAAAACGGTACGCGTCATTGAAATTGTCTTTTGTCTCACACAATGGCGTGCTTGTAAGCGAAATGGCACTTTGGCCGTGTGTAAAAAGATGCTAACTAGATGTATGCACGAGTGTCTAAGCTCTTTTTTAACCCGTGAATACGCGAAGCGTAATGAACGGGTTATTGGTAACGGCGGTAAATTCACTCACTGCTTCATTCACTGTACTGCTTTGATACTTTTCAGGATTAAGGGATGACTTAAGCTGCCAAAACTCTCAACTTGAAGCAAAGAAAAAAATAGATTACAGATAGTGAACTCACCTGAGCTTTCTGCTTTATAAACAAGGTTGTTTATCTTGGATACGTGTAGTGCACAAAAATATTATTCTTACTTAGGATTAAGGATCTTTTATAGTTTTCATTTATATGTACAATGACTTTCGATCAGGTGTCACATTTTTCAAATTTCTCCTTAAAGTTGAGCTAGGTTTGTGTTTTGCTCAAAGCCGATTATTTGTTGTTTACTATTGAAAAAAGAAATTGCAAAACTTTAATTCAAAACGTAACCAGTTGGTAGCGGACATTTCACGTTGATCTGACTTGGAGAAGACCGCTTAATAGCCGATTGAAAAATGTAGGTATCACCTCCAGAAAACTGTATCGAAACACCTTAAGATCTAATGAGAGCATTTACAAGCTCACAACCAGAACGAGTTTGTTTGCAGGTGTATTTCACCATAAATGGACATCATGTGCGATGAAGTAACCTTTGAGTTATCCTGCTATTTTCTTGTAAAATACGATCTAAACATAGATTATGAGGTAGATTGCAAGCAGTTTCTCTCACGTTCAAAAATTGAAAGGAATGGTGACGGTGAGGAAATGCCATGACTGCGAAGGTTTCATTGTTCTTTGAATAACCGTTTGCGAGAAAATACTGATTGGTCTATAACCCGTTTTATAATTCAACACATTGATACACTGCCCAAATATGGTCAAAAAGTTATCGATATATGTTATGTCCACATGACGTATAACCAGCGATGGCGGCAAATTTGGCATTTTGAAGAAAAGTGAAAATGACTGCTGCCTTTTCGTGTTTTGGGGCGAAAAAGTGCGTGAACTATTAGTTAAAAAAGGGAAAAGAAAGAAAAAAAGAGAAGAAAAGAAAAGAGAAACAATATTGTTCACATGATTGGTCAGGACAAAAACGGCGCGAAATTTTCGCGTTGTCGCGGTCGCAGTGTTTCTTGGCGTAGCTGAATGAAAACTGGTTCAAAGTTTAACCGCTCGACAAAGAGTGAATGAAGGAGCACAATTTTCGTAAAATTTCTTTGGTAATCACTTCTGGAATATGATATAGACTTGATGCTTTCTCAGAAAAGTTTCTGATCTCGTCATTACGGCTGTAGGAGCTAAAAATCGAGCAAGTTTGTAAACAACATTGATCGACTCAGCTTGTACTTCGATGTTTGAAAATTTGGTACTGATGGAAAGGAATAAAAAGCCAAATCAACTACAGGTACGATGTTTTAACCGTTTCTTGTATCCTTTAGCTGTGAATTTTTGTACGCTGCAGTTCTTTCCGACTTTTCGCCGCTATGTTTAGGTTCGTAGCCTTGTGTTTGTTCAATTTGTTTTGATTCTGAATTGAACTTTTTAAGATACGAAACACTTGTAACTAAGACATTCTATGTCATTTTACTGTGTTTTAATTCTTGTAGTCACTACTCTGTCCCGTTCTTTGAGTAGACGAAAGCTCTTCGTAGAAACTCTCAACTGATTGTGTACGCTAAATTAATTTTAGCTTGGCAAAAGTTTCGGCATTCGCTGTTTGTTGTTTAAGAAATGGTCCGAGGTAAAATATTGTTGTTAGCCTTTTTACTTAATGAAAGGTTGTATATCTCAATGATTTTTTTCTCGAAACTGTGATTTGTTATCAATGTGTTGAATTATAAAACAGTTATAGTGTTCAAGTTTGCGCAATATTGACAAAGGCGCCACTTTCATTCCTGAACTGTGTGATGTTGCAAGTTTCGCGCGTTAAAACATATGTAAGCTTTTTTATAATAAAAGGCTTGTCGGCGATATTTTCTCTTCAAACTGTGCTTTGTGTTATCAATGTGTTGAATTATAAAACTATTGTAGCACTCAAGCTTGCGTGATATCGCCTAATTTTAGCCGACTCGGCCTACGGCCTCGTCGGCTAAGTATTAGGCGATATCACGCGCGCTTTCGCGCTATAATAGTTAAATATATGTCTGTAAAGAATTCTGAAGTCCAGCGTGAGTATATAATTTTGGAAAACGGTGTTGCAGAGTAGAATTCCATTGCGCGCGTAACAAAATCGATTACACTTAGTCGGTTATTTTCATATTCATATTTAACAAGACCATTTTCACGGTAAAAGTAGCCTTAATTGCCGACAGACTTAAGTTATTTGCGCCGTGTACACCTGTAGCTAAGCTTTGTTTTAATGATTGTGTTACGTTAGGTGAGGAAGCGAAACACGAACATTTCGTTTTATGAACTGGGTTTGCAAGGCAATTTGGTCATCGTAAACTAGAAATTCAAAAGCTGAAGTCCTTTGGGTAGCGATTGGATTGTTCGTGTGTATCGAACGGTGGAGCAATGCTATTGGTGGAAACAGGGCGACGTGAAAAACAAATATCATAGAAAGCGTTTATTGATTATAGATAGTTATTAAGAAATACTAATAAAAGATAATAGTTAAGAAGAATAATTCCCCCTCCCCAATAAAGTGGTTCAATGCTCACAGCCAATACTGTCCGCTTTTGTTGCTCGGTATGCCCCTCGATTTATATTTTGCCCACAAACATGTATAACATTGGCAAATTGGTTATTGGCTTTTGTTTCAATATTGAATGATTTTCGTTTATACAATATATGTCCTTGTAAAATAGACTATTCCAGATATAAGATTAATCAACAGACAATAAAAACAGGTGTCATCTTTGTGGTTAAATAGGCAAATTTTTAAGCCGATACAAACTGTTATTTTAAGACGAACGAAACATAAACCGTGATAGTGCTTGTTGAAGAAAACTCAAACGAATAGTTAAAATAATATCTGACTACTCGACAAACACAAAGCCAGAATTTGTTTATATTAAATTAGCAATATTAAGCTCTGACTTGAAAAAAAAAATCCAATAACCAATTTACTTACCAAAACCATTTACTTGTGACTGAGCTCAGGTTTAATCGGTAAAAGGCGGCGTCTGTGAGAAGTGATGAGGTTTTGATAACTTGAACTTACCAAATACACTTCTATGATGGAATGAGAGCATTTATGATCTAATGAGAGCATTTTCAAGCTCACATACCAGAACGAGTTCGTTTACAGGTGCACTTTACCATGAATGGACAAGATCATGTGGCGATTAATTATTCTACTCTTTTCTTGGAAAAATATGATCTAAACAAGATTTTGAGGTAGATTGCAAGCAGTCTCTCTCATGGTCAAAATTAAAGGGAATGTGGACGGGGAGAAAAAGCGATGACTTCGAAGTTTCATTGTTGGTTTCTAAAATTCATTATATTTCATGATGATAATACTAAGGAAAGTACTACCGTGAAGGAGGTTTAGATACCCGGAGTTAGTTAGCATAAATTCTGGCGATTTTTTTTCTTCGTTTTCTCCGAGAAGCTATATCAAACACTCGAAAAAGTGTTAAAAACGCTCGCCTGTACGTCGCTTTTTCAACCCACCTCTCGGTGTTTGGATATTCTGATAAAACACTCTTCCTCGTTTTTGATACATAGTTAAATAACGGTTACCTTTTCTGAGAAAATACTAATTGGTCTATTACCCATTAATCTGTCCGTAAAGAAATGTGAAGTACAGCGTGGGTAATTTTTGGAAAACGTTATGATGTTATTGGACGCGTAACAAGATATTTAGTCGACTGTGTTCATATATTTTTTCAACAAGATCATTTTCACGGTAAACGTGGCTTGAATTGCCGACAGACTGCAGTTAGTTGAGCTCATGTAGCTAAGCGTTGTTTTACTGTGGTACGCCGGCGGAGGGAGTGGAACACGAATATTTCGGTTTATGAACTGGGTTTGTAAGGTAAATTCTCCACCGCAAACATATTCAAAAGCTGACGTTTCGACCGCTAGCTATTTGTGTAGTTTGTGGTTTGTTCGTGTACACTGTATATGAAAAGGTGGAGCTTCGCTATTGGTGAAAACATGATGACGTAAAAAAACAAATATAATAAAATTACTCGAATGAAAGGCGTTCGTTGATTTCGTGGGGATTAAAAGTGCCAATTTTGCCAAAGAGCAATATTTTTGCTCTTAGGGTCATCGGTAAAAGGCGGCAATGGTGAGAAGTAGTGACGTTTATGATATATTACATCTTAGTAAGGACTCTACTAGCTTTTTCTGACTTATCATTTATGATCCAAAAGAATTTTAAGATTCCATATTAGGACAATTTCTTTACAGGTGCACTTCAACATGGATGCACTTCATGTGGCGACAAAGATTATGTGGTAGACTTCGTGTAGTCGCTTTATTTTCAATGATCTGAGCGCCCGCAAGCTTATTTATAGTAATGCAACATAATAGTAAAAAAGAAGAGGGAATGCGAGGGGAAGGGGGAGGAAATCAATCTCACGTCCAAGGACAGTAATTTTTCACAGGTGAGTGTGACAAGATCAATGATACGCTTGGTCGGTTATTTATAATATCATCGATTTCACGGTAAAATGATCCTGAATCTCTGACAGACTTAAGCTATTTATACTGTGTAAATGGGCCTTTATTACGCCCCGCCATTTTGTATAAAAACAAAAGATTTACCCCCAAGCCTCGCAGTGAAAAAGTTGAGAACGAGGTTAAGCAGGGGAAAACAAAGCATTTTATTCTCCTGGGAATCAACATGGCCGCCGTGTGATAAAGGCCCATACTCGTTCGTTCCTTTACGCGACGATACTGTAGTTTGCTTTTGGGCAATTATCGGTAATTGATATATTTTGTAGTGTATGTGGAAGTATCAATAAAAGGGGCGTCCAAGGCGGAAAATCGCAGATCGAATGGCCCATCCGTTTTTTCCCCTTTTAAAGTGCCTGCGATTTCCGTTTACTTCCCGCCACTCTAGTTATAGATGCTTTCGTCTTCTCACGGAAGGAAAACGAAAGAGAAATCTCGTTCTCTAACTATAAGGTCCATTACGCCATTCGTTCACCCTTAACGTCAGTAGTTCAAAATGACTGGTCCACTTAGGTGGGAGGAATAAATTAGGGCTTGCAAATAATACTCCTAAAACTGAACCTGTTGCTGGAGATGGGATTATGGTCTGCCGCGTGATTGTTTTGCAAGGAATATATATGTATATAATAAAGGATAAATGTATAGGCTGTATAGGCTATATATATATATATATAACAGCCTATATATTTATCCTTTATTAAGCAACACTTCTCATGGATTCAAAGAAAAGGAAATCTGTTTCTTTAAATCTCAAACTTTCATTTTCTGCAAAATACGTCTAGCTGATGTTCTTAGTAGGAAACGTCAGATGATGATCGAGTGAGTTTGATCGTCCAGGTTTATGATAAGCAGGCAAGGTTTCAAATATTTGTATTTAATACTACAATTTACATTTACATGTGGCTGCATAGAATAATACAGGATTCGACCGACGTTCCCTCAGATGGTACTTGGACCTGTTTTAGCACAATGAACGTGACTGGTGTGAAAATGCCACAAAAATGACAGTTATCGGCGTAATATCATTTTCTTTTATAATATTTTACACCATGAGAACATTGATACGAAAACAATAATTAAGCCCAAACTTCTTGTTAATAAAATAACTGTTTTTCTCCAACAGAATGCCAACATTGAAAACCAATATACTTTTCGTTTTGTTTGTTTGTTTGTTTTGCTACTTTTTGCTTAGTGTGTTCTACGGTTAGTATCTCGCTAGTATACATTATGAAAAGTTGGCGATTGACTTTACTTTTAATAGTCTTCATACGGTTTAACTAAATAGATATGTGTGTCCGATGCAAGAATAGATTATCCAGATATCGATCAATTAAAAGACAACCACTTCAGTGCTATTACATAGTGGCCACTCGAAGTTTCTCGCACCAACATTCGATAATGGTCAATATTAGGGAAAAATATGAAAAGAAAATCTTTGAAATATCACTCCTAATCGCGCAATTGTTTAACAGAACACGAAAGATCGAAGACTTTTGCTCAGTTGGAGGACCTGTTTCAACAAAATAAATGTGGCTGGTGGAAAAAAGAAAGCCATTGTCAGCAATCGCGTGATACAATTGTCTTGTATCAATATTGGGCTGTTCGAACAGTGAGGAGGGAAACACAATGAAACGTATAAATTCTCTAAATTAAAGCAATGAAGACTTATAATGGTTTGTAAAGAATAATATCAAAATAATATATATAAATAGGCAGAGCCTAACAGCGTAGCACTATGAACAAGCTTAACTAAGGTGAAACTTAACTAAGGTGAAAGGTCGGAAGCACAAGAATTAAGATTGACGACCGGGCTATTTTTCAATTTTAGCAATTATCAAAAAACAGTATTACCCGACCGTCTGCACAGTACATGTAGACCGTACAAAAGTTCACAAAAACAACTTTTCTCTGTCTAGAATAACAGGTACGACTAACTTCCGAATAAAATACAGTTTTTGTTTGTCAAAAATTGCCCGAGAAACTGATTTGGAAATCAAAATTGCAAAAAATACCAAACATATTTGCATAAGGCGACGCGAGTGAAGACAGAAAATCTAAGTCTTGTTTTGTTTACATAACTGAATCGATTTTTAATCTATGTAATGAATGAACAAAGACATAAAAACGGACAATACAATCTTCTTTCGAAAATTTTTGTTCAAATCTCCATTAATTTATGTTTAAAAGCAGAACACGTACCATTTATAGCGCATCAAGGCAGAGCTGTCCTCGTTGAAATTCAAGATAACAACACGACTTAATTTGAACGTTTCATAAACGTGTCTCCAAAACTTAAGAGAACACAAAGGAAAAGTCAATCAAAAATTGATATCAACATAAATTCCCATCGAAAAATGTGATTTATTTTATCTTTAAAGCACTGGACTGCTTGGAAATTCGTTAAAACTCCGCTTCTTCGGTTCTGAAATCCGTAATAAAAACAAGGCATCTCCCCGCGTTGCTCCTGCATTGATAATACGAAGTTCCTCGAAGCAAGATTTTATCCCTGAAAGCTCTTCTTTTTTCCACTAAAGCGGCTTCTGAGTATTCCTTAATTAGTATCCTGTCTTGAGTAGCAAACCGCGAAAAAATGCAGGGAAATAAAGACTTTACTGCTCCGCCTAACACTGCGAAAGATCCAACTTTTTTAAAACTTTAAAAAGTGTTTACCGAGCTGACGGCTGTGTAGCCGCGCGTGTGGCGTTATACGCGCATGCGAGGTAGCCGTGCGCGACACACATGTTGCAGACACGCGCCCGCGAAACATTCCGCTAGCCATGACCATGAAAAATGACGGGCTAGGTTCTATGAGTATGGGGCTGCGCAGCCGGGCCTTCGGCCCGGCGAGTGCTCCGCTATAATAGTTAAGAAGAATCCTTGGCATGTTCTTCGATTTACATGTATGACATGTTGACAGATTGGTGATTGACATCATTTTTTTTTATTTGTTTATTGTTTGTATTTGCTCCTCTAATGAATTAGAGTCGAGCGCTTTTTGAAATCCGTTCAACTTAACAGAATTGTTTATATCAATATATAGGTTTGAGTTTAACCAGAGAATTCTAGTTATCGATCAACCAACAGACAACAATTACAAAGACATCTTAATCCAGCGTAATGGGTAATTTTATTTAGCCGATACAAACTGTCATTTTAAGTGAAAAGAGCATCTAAATAACCAAGAACTTAAACGTCGAAAAACATTGCTTTTTACAAGCATAACCATGATTGTGTTCGTTGATGAAAAACTGAGAGTAAATAATATCTTACTACCCGACAGACACAAAGTCGTAATTTCGTTTTACTTAATTTAATTTGGCAATAATCTCTTTACAAAGCGTAATTTATAACCCACTAACTTACCAAAACCATTTACTTGTGACTGAGCTCAGGTGTAATCGGTAAAAGGCGGCGTTGATATCCTGATCTTAGCAAAGACACTTCTAGTTTAATTTACCTTATCATTTGTGATCGAAAAGAGTTCTTGAGATTCAAATTAGGAAAATTTCTTTTACAGGTGCACTTCATTTTTGATACACATCATGTGGCGATAAAATGAACAATTCTATTTTGTTATTCTGCTCGTTTCCCTTAGTAAATTTACCCAAATATAGATTATATGAGGTAGACTGCAAGCAATTGCTCCTTTTTCTCAGATCTGAGAGCGCGCAATTACCTTATTTATAATAATGCAATAAAACGGTCAAAAAGCGGAAGGAATTGAAAGGATGAGGGGAGCGACCGGGGAGGGGGAGGGGGAGGAGCGCGAAATGATGACTGTTACGATGACTGCAAAGTTCGACAGGGACTTTAACGAGACAATCAAAGTTCATAACGTGATCTGAACACAGTATTAAGGTTCCTTTTTACAATGTAACCGTATTTGATGTTGGATGTTCAAAGTCTTTTGATTTTTCTAAGCTGTTTTCTGTTTTATATTTCAATGCTCGGACAAGCTTGGACAAACGTGAGTTTTCATGTTATTTCGTCAAACTTTGCTTTTGCCAGTGTTTTCTGATATATTTGAAATTATTTACACAGTGATTTGTTATGGTCCTGTTTAACAAGATCATCGATTCTGAAGGGAAAAGAAGCCAGAATCACGGACATAATTCAGCTATTTTGCGCTGTGTAGCTAAGCGTTGCTTATGGAAGTATTAGTTTACTTTTGAGAAACTTTCGATAATTGATATATTTTTTAGTGCCCGTCGCTTTTTTATCTTTTTTATCTTTTCCTGTCCCTGCGCTTTTCGTAGACTTTTCGCCACTTCGCCTCTCAATTATTTCCTCTTTTGTCAAGGAGTTCTCCTACCAACGAAAATAGGAAACGAAAGAAAAATCTCATCTAACTAAGATGTTAAATAAACTAATCAAAATAGTTCTAAAAAGTTATCCCTTGCGCAAACAGGTAGTTGTTCCTTTATTAAGGAGTGTTTCTAATTCAAAGAACAGAACATTTTTCTAATATCTCAAGCTTTCAATTCCCACGACATTCTAGGTGATGTACATGGAAAGACAAGCCGAGCGATAATTGGGTGAACTTGACATACAGTATATGTATCCCTTGCCAAACTTCAAGTAAACATAATTTACTTTTTTAAAGAGTTAGATGTTATAGATTTTATCCCTAGATTAAAGGACATTTTTTAAGAATTAACAGACAAGATTTGAAATCTGATGCATAAAATGGCAGACGTCGATTCAACCGACGTTCACTCATTTGGAACTTCAACCTGTTTTAGCACAATAAACTTGACTGGTGTGAAAATGCTACACATTTGTTAGCGATCGGCGTGATACCATTTTCATATGCAATATATTATACCATAAATAAAACCAATATTTCTTTTTAAAAGAAAAATTATGTTTTTCTTTTAAAAATACAAAATGTTCACAATCATATCCGTTCGCCATATTAACAATGAAAAGAAAAAGAGAAACCAACATTTCATTCAAAAAATAATTGTCCTTTCCTTTACGTCCCAATGGTCCCTTTGGCGATGGAACAGGTCAATGGTGACATCTGACAGCTTTCAACTATGTTTAATTTTTAGGGTCTTTTGTCTCGATGATCTCTTTGATACGTCCCTGAGTCCTGAGTACTAAATATGTTGTCCTACATATTTACCAGAATGCATCCTCTAGGTATTTCCATATTTTGTGGTGACATTTTATCCCGAACTCAAGAACAATTTTAATATCAAGAAAAGTTTAAAATACCTTTACAATGCTAAAAAAGTTAAAATGAAAAACCGAACGTTTTCGACTAATTAAGTCATCTTCAGTGTAAAAGGCCGTCCGCTTGATGCACATTTTATATGTTTTAAGTGATTCCCGATGGGAACAGTCTTCTACATTTTGTGGAATTGAATAGGAAACCGTATGTCGCCTATTTTATGAGTGCCCTTTCACAAGCCTAATCTGGAATGAATTTGCGTCCTTCTGGTTTTCGATTTCTGGCAAACGGGAGGACCTCACATGCATTACAAGATGTGCTACTAGGTAAATTAGATACAAGAACAGAACTGCTAGATTATTTTATTACTCTTATTAAATTACATATCTGGATAAGTAGGAAACATGGTGTAACACCCAATTTTAATGTGTTTAAGGAAATCGTCAAGGTAAAATTCAGAACTGAGAAATATTTAGCATTAAAAAATAACACAAAATGTAAATTTCGGGCTAGATAGCAACCTTATTTAAACAGTAGATTAGAAACTTAAACTTATCTAAGCTTTAGTGCACTTATTTCACTATGACAACAGAACACAAAATTGTTAATTCCAATAATGATAGGTGTTATTAATAATACGATGTAACAAATTTGAGCTTCATAATCTGAAATCAGAAAAAAGTGAAAAAAAGATGAGGTGATTTAAAATGAGAACAAAAACGAATTATTGGATTTTGAAGTAAATAAAGAAGCGGAGCTCTCGCGGGCCGGAGGCCCGCTGCGAAGCCTCGTACTCATAGAACCTATGCCCGTCATTTTTCATGGTCATGGCTAGCGGAATGTTTCGCGGGCACGCGTCTGTTACATGTGCGTCCGTCGCGCAAGGCTAGCTCGCGGGCGCTTATGACGTCGCAAAACATGCGCGTATGACGCAACACAACATCCGGGATCTTAGCAATTTTGATACTAATTAGGGATACTAATTAAGGGATACTCAGAAGCCGCTATAGTGGAAAAAGAAATGCTTTCAAGGATAAAATCTTGCTTCGAGGAACTTCATACGTTTTAATCAATGCGGGAGCAATGAGGGGAGATGTTTCTCACTTCGGATTTCAGAACTGAAGAAGCGGATATGTAAAGAATTTCTTAAAGGTAAAACAAATTACATTTTTCGATGGGAATTTATGTTGATATCAATCTGTGATTGACTTTTTCTTTGTGTTCTTGATAGTTGTGGAGAATTGTTTATAAAATGTGCTCAAATTGAGTCGTTTTGATTTCTTTTATCGAAGACAGCTCGGCCTCGATGCGCTAGCTATAAATGGTTTTATGGTTTTATGGAGATTTGAATAAAATGTTTTGAAAGAAGATTGTGTTGCCCATTTTTATGTGTTTGTTCATTCATTAGTAGTATAGGGGGGATGGCTCAAATACCACCCCGGGAAACCTTAAAATACCCGCCCCTCGTGGCCTCGGGTCGGGTATTTTAAGGTTTCCCGGGGTTGTATTTGAGCCATCCCCCCTATACTACTCCGTTGTACCCCCCTCAAATACCAGTAAGCTAACCCTCAAATACCAGTTAGCCCCGTCCTCGTCCGCAACGGCAAGGGAGGTATTACCAATTAGAGAAATCCCTACCCTAGGTATATACGCACATTGTGACAATGGGGCGAGGAAGAAGCGGTGTTATTGTTACTGGTAAGAAAAAACAAATTCTTCTTGAACGGAGAGCAGACACTCCCAAAACTTATTTTATTGGAAGGTCATCTCATACAATGGTGAAGCCCAGTCCAAAAGAAAACATTATCCCTCCAGATATACTTAGAATTGCCGAAGCATTAACTCCATAGCAACTTGTATCACTGATTACTAATTGAAAAAACCATACACCCTTGTATATTCATGGCAATGGAGCAACTGCCTTTTGGTGAATCCCATTGGGATTACTTGCCAGACATGATCCAAGACTATATCCTTGACATGGTCGAAAGGAGCCACCAGCGCGACTTGGCTGCAAGGGAAATTCATCAACGCAGGATGAAATCTGTATGCCGTTCAATAAAAAATCATTATCACTGGCAAAACGATTGCCATTTCCCTACATTAAATTCACAAACATGTGATAAATGCCAAGAACTCTTCTCACCAGAAGTGGACATGGGTAGACACCGAGCCATTTGCCCCGGCATGCCCCCTTATAGATACATACAGAGGGCGTTACTGTTTGCAGACATCGGCAGTGATGACGAGGAAGACTATGACGGCCCAAGTGCCCATGAAAGTTTCTATGGCATTTACTCGAGCAGCCCTTATACCATCTATGATAGAAGTTCTTATTTGTACAGCCACTTAGAGCCCAGACAGCCCTTGTTGTTTGAAAGGGACAACGCAATATGTCACGCGTGACAAGTAACGCAATGTCACACAACGTGCCCCATCTTTCCAAGCATGATCTGCCATTTTTGCTCGTGTTTCCACATTGAGTTTTGTGGAATTTGTAGCCAGAAGTAATTGACAATAGCATGTTGTGGCCCTTTTAGTACTATCGCATCCAAGATTTTGTAGGCTGCAAATGGCATAGAGATTCTATCCGGTAGATGTTCTTCGATGAAATTGAAGGAATCATTTGCATGTTGTATTTCTTCGGAGGACAAGCAGGCGTAGGGTTCACAAATTTTCAGATGTTTGTTGAGATAGTTTTTGAAGTTGTAGCGTTTGGTGGACCTTCTTTTTTTGGTAATTTTGTAATCACCACCATAGAGCTCGCTCGTTATAATCAAAGGTCACACCATCCAGAGGCTCTAGGAGCCCGCACTTCTCACAGCAAAGTTCAGATGAAAACATCCTGAGGCTTAATTTGCCTTCGCAGTTTTGGCAAGCTTTTATCCTTTCATTCAAACGGGTGAAAGGTAGGTTGGGGTGGTATTGTGCCACGTGACAAAGACGCTCCTTGATGTGATGAAGGCGTTCTGGCAGGTTTGAACGGCGTATTTCCGTGTTGTATTGAGTGAGTGAGCGTAGGAGGATAAATTTGTGTTCTTTATCCAGCTCATCGAGTATAGCTTTGTATTTGCCTTTAGTGTCCAAGCGTCGTGCTTCATCCAGTTGTTTAGCAAACTCCTCCATTGTTGTACACAGCCGTGTTGTCTATTCAATTGGGCGCATAAGATTTATCCTTCGAAATGTAAAGGTTAAATCCAGAATTTAATCTCTCAAATCGGACTTGGATGCTGCGGTGAGAAGATTTATCTTTTTTTGAAACTCTTGTTTGATTTCCTTGCGAAGTTCGTTTTTGAGTTTCTCGAGGTCTGGCGATTGTGTTTGAGTGGCAACGTCTTTTGAGGCCTTCACACCATCCCTGATTGCAGCCTTGAGTTCGTGATATTTTTCCACCTCACGAGTAATTAAGGTGAATTCTGTATCACTGATCCTCTTGTCTTCCAGAGCTTTTGAGACCAGCTCATTGACAGTATTTCGTTTAGCCAGTGCCAGTGTGTAGATATTCTCGTGTTTGGCCACTTTCCGCTCTAGCCGTTTGTTTGCAGTTGCAAAGCCAACTGAGGACAGCCCGCAAAGCGTAGCAACACCGGCAAGTGCGGGGCTTACAACAATGCCTAACCCGGTCAAGGCAGTGGCTAGGGCTCCTGATGACAGCCCAACAGAAAGCGACCCAAGGCCAACCGCTGAGTAATGAACTATTGATTTGGTCCGTTTGTATTTCTTCGCGACTTGCCTGTAGTGCTCGGCTTCGTCAGACAACTCCTTCAGCAAGTCAAAGATCTTTTTGAGCCGGAAGTCTTCTGCATTGATTTGAGTGATCTCACGCATAGGGTAAAGTGATTGGGCATCACCGTATTCCGGGGCCGATGGCAGCACGTTCGCAGAACTCATGACAGATGTGTGTATATATATAAGATTTTTTTTAATTTATCTCAACTTCAAATTCCAATGGCATTTTATTGAAGTCGAAGAGGTCATTGTTCTCATCCCTCACTGACAGTGATATGCTGTTTACATAATCACCAGACGAGAAGTCACGCAAGACGTTCTGTTGTGTTGATTCATAAAAAACCTTCTCAAAGGGCTTTCCACGAATATCAAACCGAGCTAAAACTGTCGAAGGCTTACCATTGAGGAGGTTTTGTTCTTTATCGACCAGATCACAATGGATGAAGTAAGTGCTTGGTGATGTTAATCCTTTGACGAACGTTGTAAACGTTAATGTAGGATTTATACCAAGCAATTCTGATAAATCGTGGTCTAATTTCACATCCTTATTTTACGAGTTGAAAATGATATCGACCCTACAGGCGTATTTGTCTTGGTTTCTAATTTTAACTTTTCGACTGGGAATGCGTCCTCTAATTCTTTTGCCAAATACTCAAGAGTGTAATGACCTGGAAGAAGTCTCCTGACAGTTGTGTTTTTATCAGGCCCAGTAAACAATGTTATCTCTCCTCTTTGTTTCAAAGTATTCCACGAATTGAAAATCGAGCAAGAGACAAGACGGATGTAACTCTGTTTCGGAAGCGGGTGATCGAAGTAGATCGTGTGAGGATTCGAAGGCGTGACGATTGTAAGCAAAACCATTGTGTATATATAAAAACATTTAAAAAAATATAAATATAAATATATATACAATCATGTTTGACAGGCGTCACGGTGGATTTAATCCCAACCCGCCCCCGTTTTATTCTCCTCCAAATACTCTTCAGCCAAGGTATATCACCACAAAACAACCCACAGTAGATCCTGAAATGGCTTGGATGAGTTCGCCGGAGGCTGCCAGGCTCTCTGCTGCTGCCAAGGCCAAGGCGATCTCAGACTTCAAAACGCGTTTCCCAAATGCGGATATGTCAAAATTTAGAATAGAAGTTGATTTTGATGGAAAACCACAAGGCCACAGGAGAAGTGCTTTTCATAGAGGGCCCAGGCTCATGGGCGCTCGTTTCAGAGATAGAGCCAAAGAATTGGACTCAAGCCATGAAAGACGCCTTGGGCCTACACCAAGACGGAGGCTTCCCCTATCAGTTATCATTGAATAGGGGTCCAATCACAAAACTAATCCCGGCCGTTGAGTTTTCAAAAACAATAAGCAAACAAATGTCAGTTGGCGATGTCTTGGACAATGAGTACAAGATCTACGTAACGCCAACAGAGTTCTTCTCAACCAAGTTCAGGGAGATTTTCAAGGTCTCACAGATTAAATTCACTAAATCTAAGTACGCAAGGAAGTGGCTTGGCGGGCCAAGCATGTCTTTCTGGCCACAGCAGCTAAACTTTGTTTTGTGGTGCGCGACAACAGACTCTGAGATCTCTCGTGATATTCTGTTCTCCTCCTCCCTAGACCTCACCCCACAGCTCAGGTCGTTTTATCTCTTCCACGTCTATTTCACAACAAGACGAATCCTCTATGAGTTGTGCGGGATACAGAGTTTCTCCGCTCTGCCCGGCGACCCGACATTCAATCAGCGAGAAAACAAATACGACACCCCCTCTTACAACAGGATCTGTGTGGAGTTCGGTGTCGCCCCAAGTACTGACTTCCGTTTCACATTCGGTAGAAATCACGGTCTTGGCAGTGTTTACATTTGGATCGCATATGAAGGGCTTAGTCCTGTCGATTACACCTACCCCGATCCCGATCTAGCTTTGTTCGACGATGAGCGTGTAACAGACAGAAATGACCCGAATTACAAGGCTAATGGGATTACTTACATTCTCAATGGCCACTCGGCTAACCAGTTCGAGCACTTTGTCCCAAACCTCTCGCAGGGGTTAACACAAGCGGGCCTATCGCGAATGAATCAGTCCATCGAGGCCTTTGTCTATTGTGTCCTTGGCGCTCAGGTGAACACGCGAAGCAGCATTCTTGGAGCAGGCGGGCGGGCCAAGGAGACGCAGAGTGATTTTCTAGTCCTCATGGAAGACGCAATCAGAACGCCAGACATTTCAAAGAGTGTACAGCGTTTTATGCTAGCCATCCAAGAGGCAAAGGTGCGTTTGGACTTTGCAGTGGCACCCGGATGCTGGCTAATGCCGTCACGCATGGTTATCAACACAGAGAGCGTGGTTGGGTACAATAACAAGTTGAAGCAGGCAACTCAAGGGATGAAGCTGGGAGTGAACAATGATGTTAATGTGGGGACAAAAAAAGCCTCACTTCGCCATATGGACGGTGGACCAACAAAGATTAATCCACCAAACAGCCATCCATCAAACCCGATACATTAAGAGGCTACACAGGCACAGGGCGCGCCAGCCCCAGCCACAAGCAGAACACCACATCCCACGCCAACCACAAGCGCGCCAGCACCATCCCCAACCACAAGCGCGCCAGCCCAACCCGACCCGAATCACGTAAACAAGGCACTCATAGCTGTGGGGGCGCTTGCTTTGGCAGGCGCTATCGTTTGGTTTAGATAAGCGCAAATCTCAAGACCTCGCACGCTTGGTGATCCTTTCAACTAGGAAGGCCACCACGGCAAGGATTAGCAGCCAAGCGTGTTCACCCAGAAAGGAGATGACCGACCCAGCCGCTTTGAAGATGAAGCTCACAATTGAGCCAATGAGGCCAGGCAGGGCGGCAGCTGCCTTTTTGCCAAGCTCTTTAAACCTATTTCCAATAGCCTTGGTGGCCCTTGCCAAGCCATTCAAGGTGGCGAGTACCACAGCGCTGATGGTGATGCTAGCTGCCAGAATAACCGCTTGCAGTGTCCATCCGTATTTCTTGAAGATTTCTCTAACCCTCTCTAGCAAGGGCCTTTGCCTTTCCCGCACCTCAATTTCTGTATTGAGCCTTGCCAGCTCTTCTTCACGTTCTGCAACCCGGGCTTCCGCGGCTTCTCTTTCAGAGGGAGAAGTGTTCTCATCCTCTATGACGCGCTTGTCTTCAGCGTTCTGTCGTTCAAGCTCTTCTTTTTGCTGTTTCAGTTCGTCAAGTGGTTTTATGGCGTCCTTTATTGTTCTAAGTTCCTCTAAGCGTCCTTCTAATCCCCTGTTGTCAAGCATGAGTTTGTCGATGTCTTTTTGTAGTTTGTCTGATTGTTAGGCAGCTTTTTGCGCATTGTTCAGTTGTTTTCGTTTGGCTTGATGCTCAGATTCAAGATTTCTCTTTTCATTTTTCAATCTTTGTATTTCCTCCGTATTCAGTGGCCCATGTGCATCTTCCATCTCTTGAATCTGGTCATCATCCTCTTTGATTCTATTTCTGATGGCCTCCATGTCGCGGTGAAGTTTTTGTGTATCAGCAAGCGTTTGTCTCATTTTTTGTTGTTGTTTTTGTTTTGCTTCCAGTTCTTTTTGATTTGCTTCAAATGCAGCATTTGTTTCATTAAACTCTTCTGTCAAAAATTTTCCGAGAGCAGCTTTGATTTCTTTAAGAAGACAAGCGTTGAGAGTCTTTTCGACAGCCCCACGGCTTTTTGTGTAAAGAGGATACCATTTGTCTCTAGTATGATATTTTACCTCGATGATGGCCCCACCTGATTTTGGTTTCGGCTTGTACCGAAAATTAAGTTGTTTTCTGTCTGCGTGGGTAAACTCTTCCTTAGCCTCGTAAAAGGCCATGTCTTCCGTGGTGATCATCCGCTGGCCTTGAGTAGCCCCTTCAATGAAAGAGGTTTCTGCAGTGCCACGTGGCCCTTGTTGCTCTTGGGGGAGTCTTGTTCTTGTGGCCATAGGCACTTGTTCGCCAGATGGTGTGGAAGCAGCACCTGGTTCAAAGGGTTGCGTGGTGTCGGTGTCTTTGGGGAACCACTTACGGTATCCTTCTTCTGTCATATAAAATTGATCCCATGGGTTGTCACCGTCATCATCGTCATCCCCTGTGTCTGGGATGAGAGGGTCTGTGTCAGTTGTCTCAGTTGGATCGTAGTCGGCTCCGCCTTCTGCCATGATGATATATAAATATAAATTTTAAAACACAAATATATATACCATGGCTGTTCAACCGAATCTACCTCCATCTCACAGTGAAAAGACACTGGGCGCCATGAAGGCAGAGCGAACCGTCAAGCGCATCACATTCAACACCTCTAAGGCCTACGATCTCGTCATGAGAGATCGGGTGCGTCCCTTCTCAAAAGGCGGGGACTCTCGTCTGAATCTTCGGGTGAACCCGCAGCGCCGGTCACTCAAGGGCATCCTCCTGCTCTTCATCAACCCCTACACGGCTGGCGGCAGGGAGTCTGAAAAATATTTCAACCCCGACATTACCAAAGTGAAGGTCACAGTCAATGGTGTCCCCAACAGGGTTTACAACGAGGGCATCAGTGGTACTGACATGTGGAGGGAAATATCCCGACAATACAATGTTGGCTCTCGCGGTGCACGGCCCAACATGAACCTGACCAAATATCTCACAGGCGACAAGTTTGGCCTCTGGATTGACCTTCGGTCCATGGTTGACACAACCATGCACGGCAACGGCCAACGGCTCGTGAACACACAGGATGGCGTGCAACTTGAGATTGAAAGAAACGCCACCGGCTCGGGAAATGCAAACTGCCACATCTTCACCATCTCAGACTCACAGATGAACATCATGAGCAGGCAGCTGGAATCTTCCCACCAACTGTTTGCAAACCAACTAATATAGGTGTTGGTAATGGAGCCAAGAAATCTGCCTTTCAATGCACTAATCGTGGGACCCACTAACTCTGGCAAGACACAGTATCTTCTAAACCAACTGCGAGGTCCCTATAGGGGTTGTTTTGACTACATCGCTTTATTCTGCCCCACATTTGTCAAGAACAAGACATATGATGGCTTCGTGGACCGCGATCCGCAAATCTTTGTGATTGTCTGCCAACAGCATGAGATCGAAGACTGGTTGAAGTTAGCGAGCTTCTTTTTTACTTGCACCAACACTCTATTCATACTCGATGACTGCGCCGCCTCCAAAGATGTCAAAGGCCGCACAAGCCAGCTGGTCAATCTAGGGTTCAGCGCAAGGCATGACGGCATATCCGTGTGGGTCTTGACCCAGCAGATCACCAGCATTGCCAAGCCATACCGTGATAATATCGCAGCGATCGTGCTCTTTTACACGCCCTCCAGCAAGACTACCAAGGCCATCTTCGAAGACTATGCCGGTGAGCTCTCCCACGAGGAGTACAAAGAGCTTATCGCCAGGCTCAAGTCCCGCAAGTTCTCACACCTGGTATTCTCACTGAAGCACCCGTATGGGATTGAGTACAAGATGTAAATACAGTACACACATATATATAATACACAAATATACAATATGACCATGAATGCGCCAACCAACCTACACAAGCTCACTGTGCTTTCACAGCTTTTGGATGAATTGTGTGCCCATACGCTTGATGCGCAAAACAAAATTATCAAAACCGCTGGCGAGGAAGATCTGCGCCTCATGCTTCTCAACAGATATCCATTGCGGCTGAATTCTATGCCAGACACCATGGCGGGGCTTATACGGGAGCTTGAAACCCTTTTGCCCGACATCAAGAGAATTATTGAAAAATAAAAACAAAAACAAAAAACACACATATGTATACACCCTTGCTGATGGCACAAGCACAAGAAGAGCAGGCCGCTTTGAACGAAGTATTGCAGATGCTGGAGGCCACCCCTGATACCACACCTCCCGCTGGGATAGCCGGTACCAGTGACATTCCTGCCAAACGTGAGAAGCTGGCAATCCTTGTTTCAACTGACAAGGCCAAAGAAGCTATCGGCGTGCAGCTCACACACGATCATGTTAAGCGGCTGTCAGACAAGGACGTTGACAAGTACTACAATAGGTACGAAGCCTATATCGGCAACAAGACAACCGAATCCCTAATTGATTCCGCTGTCATGCTCGTGTCCAAAGGCGTTGGCATGGTGATCCCGGTTGAGGATCTCAAGGAATTGCAGCCAGAACTCAAAAACGACTACATCATCAACCAGGAGCTGTCAAATCTTGCTGGGGCTCTTACCATGCGATGCTGACGATGGCTGGCGCTTGCCAATGCTGCTCTCATCACGACAAAACACGTCAAGCTTGAACGAGAGCCTGATCACAAGCCTGACTTGATAGAATTGGAACCCAAACCCACACATCCAAGCAGAAACAGTGAAGGCTATCCACTTGAGGGCTTTGATGAAGTTGGTGTTAATCTGGCAGCAACCTCGCAGAAACCTTGAAGGAACCTTACAGCAACCTTACACCAACCTTGCCACACACTTGCCACATTTTACAAAAATAAAAATTCACATTTATATACACTATGGCCACACCACTCGAGGCGATCCCTGAAGAAACTCAAACTCCAACTCCAACCCAAACACCTGTCCGTGTTACCTCCGAGACCCCGAAAACAAAGCCTGCAACAGAAAAGAACCCTGGCCGCGTTGCTTCTGGCAAAAGGCTAGCAGAACGCAACCTCCTGGCCCGTGAAGCAAAGAAAAAGGCCGAAGCACAAAAGACTGCACCCTCAACACAGTCCAGTGCTGCAAACCAACCATCAACAAGTGACACCGGTGGCGCAACAAGTGACACCAACAGCAACTCGATCTACCTTATTCTAGGGATTGGTGGGTTCATTGTCTCTGCTGCGGGTGTGTACTACCAACGCGAAGCCATAATGCAAAAGTTTGGACGCACACCAAACACACCACCAACACCAGCGCCGACCCCAAAGCCCGCTGCACCACCCCCATCTCGAATTCCGGTAAGACAAGGAATTAGAAAAATGGAATAAAAACAAACACATATATATACTGCGCACAAACCATGTCTGACAACAAGCTTGTGAAGTCTATCCTCGACGCCGCAACAATCACTGGCCTTGTCGCCGGTATTGGCTGGATTGGGAAAAAGACCATCAAAGAAAACTTCACTGCCGACCCCAGTGCAAGCTTGATGAACTACGTCAAATTCACAGCCGTCATGGCTGGCAGCATCGCGCTGAAGAAATATCTCGAGGATCAGAAAATCTTCCCAGGCAACATGTAAATCTCGCAGCATCGCGCCAACATGTAAAACCATATGTATACACACCACCACCACAATGGCCTCGATTGCAATAATGGCCCTTGGCGCTGTTCTCAATGCGGCCGCTTTCACGGGCGGCAACTATCTCGCGAAATATCTGTCTGGTGATAGCGGAAAGGCAGCAATGGATGAGAAAATCCGTCACGACAAAGCTCTGGAGCAATACCAAGCGGCTTACGCCAAATACCAGAAGGACCGCACCAAGCTCCTCGACTGGATAGCAACCAACGATCGGATGAAACACCATGCTAACCAAAACTTCCAAACCACCGACCAAGCCCTGGCCTGGTATAACCAGATGCACCAAACACAACCAGATAAACAAATCAAAGACTTCAAAGAGCCTCAGTTCTCGGACTTCTACAAGCCCAGCCCACAACAGCAGACTGGTGAACTTGCGTTCAGTAGAGGCGCCCTGCTTGCGGGTGGGTATGCGGCCTATCGCTTTCTGTAAACAAACAACACAATACATAAGTATATGCCCCACACACTCCCCTAAGGAGGCCAAACTCTCTAAGATATACTACAGCACGAAAGGGTATTGGAAAGGTCTTGCCGCTGTAAAAAAGCTGGCCACTGCGGCTAGGGTCTCTGAAGAGGCGACAAAGAAATGGCTGGTCAAACAAGCCCTTTGGCAAATATATCTCCCGGCGCCACGCTACATCCCTCGGCCCAAGTTTGATGTCTCCTCGCCCAATGCAGTGCATCAAGCGGACCTTCTCTTCCTACCCCATAACAAGCTCCCTAAAGGCAGAAAGGTCTACAAATACGCCCTGACAGTTGTTGATGTGGCTAGCCGATACAAAGCTGCGGAGCCCTTGACTTCGAAAGACTCTGAAGAAGTCTCAAGGGCATTTCAGAAGATTTATAGGAAGGGGCCTTTGAAGTGGCCTCAACTCTTGCAAGTTGACCCTGGGAGTGAGTTTATGGGGGCTGTGACTAAGACCATGGAAAACAACAAAACTGCCATTCGCCGAGGGCGCCCCGATATCCACAGAGACCAAGCAATTGTGGAGAGATTCAATCGCACCCTGGCTGAAAGGCTGTTTGGCTACCAGTATGCTGTTGAAATAAATATGCCCTCTGGCCGGTCTACTGCATGGGTCAAAAGACTGCCAGATGTTGTCTCGGCCTTGAACAATGAAGTGACCCGGCTCACTGGCAAGAAGCCAAAGGATGCGATCGAAGAGAAAGCAATATCTTCCAAGCCTGCGACACCATATGCTAGGCCTGTGGGGGTCTATGAGAAGAAGCTCCCTCCAGGGCGAGTCCATGTACGATACTTGTACTACCCCGGCGAGCTGGAAGGGGGCGGGAGGCGTGCTACTGATCCCATCTGGTCATTGAAGGTCTACCAAATACACAAGGTTGTAACCAAGCCAGAGGAGCCCGTGGTATACTACTTGTATGACGGTCCCAAGAGAGGGTTTGTTCCTGAGGAGTTGATGGTTGTGCCGCCGGGCACTCAGTTGCCACCAGCTGGGGTGTGAAACTCAATGGGCTCAGTGTGGATGCCGTCTGGCAGCACCCAACGCTTGTCGTAGTACGCGGAAAGGCCCAGCTTGCGCTGCTCGTACGTGTACATGGCGCCGTTGTGCATTCGGAAGCCCCTGTTGGTGGCCATATCCTTGCGCCCCTCGAGGGCTCTTTCGTATCTTTCCAAGCTTAGCTCTTGCTCCACTTTGGCTAGGCGCTGGGACTCGTGCTCTTTCCACGCCAGCCCGTTTTGCTTTTTGTTCACTCCCTTGGCGGAGATCTTGGGCTCTTTGTTGGGGGTGCCATCGTTGTCTACGAGGTAGCACTTGCTGCATAGGGCGATGGCCCGTGTGCCTTCCTTCTCAAGCTTGAACAAGCCGGGCTCTCTGCCGCTCCACTTGTCCCACGCCAACCAAGTCTTCTTCTCCGCCTCGAACTGGTCACGAAGTTCTGGCTGTACTGCTTCCTCCAGCTTGTCGTGCGCAAGAGCGAAGTACATGCTGTCCGTGTCCATCTGGATAAGCTCGAAGTCGCGCCTGTCGAGGTAGTAGTCCAGGAAGTCGTAGGAGAACTCCAGCATGCGGAGCTTGGCAAGCTGGTACACAACGATACCCACTTGGAAAGGGCGGTTGATTGTGACCTTTGGCTTGCGCATCTCGATCTTGAAGGCATCTCCGATCTCTTCGAGGTCTTCGAACAAGGCCGAGCGGAGATTCTTGTCGACTTCGTCCTCGTCCCTTGTGTACACCGTTCTTGTCTGGCGCTCCACGGCTTCGATGAACTTGCCGTAGGTGCTGTTGCCCAGGAGCTTGAACACTTCAGCAAGTAGTGCCTTCTCCTTGTCAGCGTCGCCTTTCCTTCGGTTGTCGGCTACCTCGCGGACGAACCAGTCGAAGAGCTTTTTGGGCTTGAAGTCGATAGTGCGGTAGACTGCCGTGATCTTGAGCCCTCTTTTAAGATACCACTTCAAGAGGGGTGCGTAGATCAGCATTTTTCTCGCTGACAGCACACCCAGCAGCTTTTTCTGGTCCGGAAAGCGGGTTCGGCCACTTTCTTGGAGGTAGTCGTGCATATGCTGCGGAACGCATTCGTCAGGCACTGCTTGATTGATGAAGAGTGGCGGAAACTCTTCGAACTGCTCCCACAACTCTCGGGGGACTTCGATGTCCACTTCCGCAAACCCGAACCACCTGCCTGTATTCAGATTCATTTTGAGAGCTTTCGCTGCCTGAACCGGGTCGTTGTAGTGCACAACCTTCTCCTTGCCGCAGGGCATCTCCTTGAGCATCGTGCTTGGGTAGAGGGAGTTCGCATCGAAGACGAGGATGCGCTTCGTGATGCGCGCCAAGTCGTATTTGTGGGGGCGGATGCGAGTTTCACCACGCACGTGCTTGCGGGTGAACACCAGGCTTGGACCACCAACCACAGCCTCCTTCAGCATGGTGTAAGCTTCGGGCCCAGGGGAGTATAGTGCTGGGACATTGCGCCCTCTCAATGAGCCTTGCAGGACGTATTGCATCGATACACCGGACAAGGAGACCGCGTCTTTGAAGATGTCTACCCCGAGCCCAGTGTAGAAGGACTTCATCGTTTGGAGAGCTTCGAGGAAGGGAGACACGTCCAGATTGTTGTAGTACTCCAGCCAGTCTGCGAAGGTCTTCATGCCTCGCTCGTGGAAGATGCGCTTGCATTCTTCGTGCTCCTTGGAAGATAGAACGAAATCGTTTTTGAGTTCTGAGTACCAACACCAGTATGGCGGGAGACCTTGGTAGTCCAGCTTGTCAGCACTGTCAAACCACTCGTATGGGAGCCAGGACTTGGTCTGTGTTGCGCCATACGTCTTGACCCACTTGTCGTACGTGATGCCTGGGGCCAAATAGTTCATGATGTCCAAGAACTTGTAGCTGGGCATGTTGATGAACATGATGCGACCCTCTTTCTCCGCGGCGAAGACCCCGTTCTCTTGAGCGAGATGAGAAACAAAGTACTTGCGGATAAGCTTGAGATCGTAGTGGCCTGAGTTGAAGCCGACTACAGGCACTTGGTTGCACCATTAGTCGATAAGTTTGAATTGCTTCTCGGGAAGACTCTCAGTGTCTGGGGGCATGTATTTTGCAGCTACATCCTCGCGGATGGCAGCGCTTCGCCGCTCCAGGGAGTTATAGAACAGCCTGATAAGCTCGTCGGGATCTTTGGAGAAAATGTACTCAGGCTCAGGGTTCAACGTGTCGGCAATGGAGACTGAGACAGGCACATGCTCACTTTCATATGAGAGATCCTGTGTTGGAAGAGCTGCCTTGGTCTTGTCCTGGTACGCTTCGAAGTCGTAGATGATCGCGTGGCGATATGTTTTGTTTCTTTTCTGTGGGCAACGGTCATTCCACTAGGGACGAGGCTGTTCGTGTTCCTACCTTTCCACCACGTTGTAACCAGCGGCTCGAAGCAACTAAGTTCGTTGCAGAGTCTTTTGGTAGGCAACCGCCCTTGTGATTGGATTGCCCCTGCTGTCAGTATATACCGATTCGAGCCTCTGGTCAAAGTAGGGGTAGCATTTCTCACAACCGTGCCAGAAACAACCATGGAACTGGAAAACTGTCTTGCTTTCTGGATGGTAGCCGTCGACTGGGTGGCCACAAACGTATCTCTCACCGCCATGCCCGCATCTGTGATGGTGAATGTGAATGCCTCGCCGCTTCGCCTCCCACTCCAGCCAGCACACTGCCTTGACACCGAAACCGCCTTCTGGGTAAAAGGCTTTCTCGAAAGCGGACTCAGGAGCGAGGATACGTTTCCCGGGGCAGTCGGTTTTGGTTTGGCCACGAGTACACGTTTTGGCGTGGCGAGTTAAGTGACAAGCTTGTGTGAACCTCGCATCGCACTCGCCACAAGTGTAGTTGTTTGTTACTTTGTTGATATCGATGGTCAAGAAGGCGTGGCCCTCATGAATACCGATAGTCATGGTTGGAGTGCCTACCTTGTCGTAGTTCGCAGGGCTGTGGCTCAAAACGAAGTCACCATTGGGAAAAACAGAGTATGCGGCAATACCTTGCTTGAAATGCCTTTCGAGTTTAGATAAGTGCCGCAAAGTTAGACGGTCTCGAAGCCCCGGATAAACTGCGAAGAAGCTTTCTGCGAGTTCCCTGGCTCTGCGAGTAGAACGATCTATACGAGCTCCCCGATGGACAGCCAAGCAGCGATGGAGACAAAGATTGTCGTTGAAAGTGTCAAGGGCAATGACTTCTTTTGTTGCGAAGCCAATCAGGAAGGCGTCCGAGGCCTATTTGCAAGGGTTGCCGATCCAACACTACGTTGACATCAAGCAGGACAGTGCGTTCGTAAACCCATTTGGTATCAGGCCTGTTGAGTCTTGCGTGTTGAAGACGAAGCTCTTCCTGTGCTTGCAACCACTGTCGTGTCTCGGAGAGAGTGGACAACCAACGACTATTGTGGTTGTTTTGATGAAAATTCCACAACACCCCGGTTTCAGTGTTTCGTAGTTCGACTGTGAAGCGTAAGTTGATTGTATGGCGTGTGTGAACATATTGCTTGATTTTGTTCAGAATTCGGGCGACAAGAGAGTTTTCCAGATTGGTTACAAAGCGGAACCTTCGTGTTCGCCTGCCCTGTTGAACGTCTAGGTCAACCCGACCATAGATTTGAACAAATTGTTCGAAATCTGGCTCCTGTGGGTTGTTTAGAGGATCGAACTCAGTAATAATACTGTCGGCAGACTCGATCCGTTCGACATTTCGTTCCTGTTCGTCCAGCCAGGCAATCAGCTCGCGTTGATTGTAACCACGTCGAATTCGTTGCCTGGGTTGCGCCATATATATATATATGGATTTTTTTGTACGCGGTGTGCGTATATACCTAGGGTAGGGATTTCTCTAATTGGTAATACCTCCCTTGCCGTTGCGGACGAGGGCGGGCTAACTGGTATTTGAGGGTTAGCTTACTGGTATTTGAGGGGGGTACAACGGAGTAGTATAGGGGGGATGGCTCAAATACAACCCCGGGAAACCTTAAAATACCCGTCCCGAGGCCACGAGGGGCGGGTATTTTAAGGTTTCCCGGGGGTGGTATTTGAGCCATTCCCCCTATACTACTTCATTACATAGGTTGAAAAGCGATTTTATGTGAACAAAACAAGACTTAGATTTTATAGTTCTAAATTCACTCGCGTCGTCTTTTAATATGCAAATATGTTTGTGTATTTTTTTGCAATTTTGATTTCGAAATCAGTTTCTCGGGCAATTTTTGATACGCAACAGGTGTATTTTATTCGGAAATTTTGTTTTTGTTTTTCTGCGAACTTTTGTACTGTCTAAATGTACTGTGCAGACGGTCGCGTAATACTGTTTTTGAGACTCGACTCAGTCGATAAAACTAAATTCTCGTAATTCACCCCTCACCGACGCAGCACCACAGTTCCCATTCATTTGCGGCCTCAAGATGGGTTGTCGTTCAATGGATAGCTTACAAGCCAAAGAACACTACAGCTGTAGCTGCGAAAAATGGACATCGATTTGATAAAGCGACGTTGACAAATATCGACTGTGGTTCATTATTATTTGGACGAATTGTCTCGGATCGGAGGAAGAATGCAACACTTGGGGTGGGGGGATGAATGCTGTATTATCTGTGACGTTGTCATGCTAACGATATTTTTTTATTCTTGTGTTACTTTTGTACTCCGGGTATTTCCTCTATGTGCGGAATGCATATTAATTAAGTTTCCCTTTAAGTACACTTCAAATTTCAGTCTCAATTATCTCACCAAATCAGATACTAATAAAAGTTATTCTCAATTTCTACCTTTCTATTCGCTTTATTATCAGAGTCGCACATCAGATCTAAGTTTTTGATCGCTTCATTGTCATTGTTGTATTTTTCTCATGTTCATAATATGTACTTATTGACTAAGTGGGAGGGCCGGATGGGAAAATATTTGGCTCGAGGTCATGGCGTACGGACCGAGCGCAGCGAGGACCGTGCGCCATGACCGAGAGCCAAATATTTTCCCATCCGGCCCGACCTAACTTAGTCAATAATATTTTATCATATGACCAATTTAGAGACAAAATTACTTGAAATTTTAACGCGCGAGGCCGTCCGCTTTTGTAGTAGGGCCGTACGCCTTTTTTCGGCCACGCTCGCGCAAAAGTGTATACGGCCCTCATACGGGACTTTCATCAACGGTTTTGCAAAAAAAAGGTTCGCAGGGCAGTACGGGTCATATGACAAGTACATCGTTTAACCAAATTTGTAACGTTTATTTTGTGTTTAGTTTTCACCGATTGATTCACGTCGAAGAATAAAATATTATGGAAAATGATTCCACTGCGTGGTTCCTTTTTGGTTGAGTACGAAGCGACACACACCTGTCTGGAAACGCTACTTGTGTTAACGCCTTAACTTTAGGGATTGAAAAAGAGGTCGTTATGACTACGTCAGCTCAAAAAAACAAAATCGGGCCTTTCCTGAGGTTGATGTGCAAAGGTAATCATTTGTATAAAGAAACAGACCTTTGACTATAACTGTTTGACAAACTGTCCCTTTTCTGTAATTACAGGAGCTATTTAGAATCCATTAAGGTATTAGGGTAAGCCCCGAAAACCATATTACTTTTTATTTCTTCATACCTCATTACAACATTCACAAACTAATATTCTCAGCCAGAAATGATTTAAACAAAGGAGTTGAACATTACGTTTTCCTAACTCATCTGTTAAAAAAAAACAGTGTCGGGGAATTTTGATAATTGCCTGGTTTGTTTTTTAAACGCAGTTAATTTCCAACTTTGAATACAGCCATTCCTTTGCATTTTTAAATGAAAAATTAAAATCAGAGATAAACATCAGAGACACGGTTTTATAGACAAAGGTGTTAGGTACTTGGGTATATACTATTTCATCACCCATGATATGGCAATTCGTAATATATCCCTTTGTAGAGCAGTTGCTATAGAGACTTTACCTTTCAACAAATGGTTATTTAGAACTAAACTTTACACGACTGCTATGTTGTTGATTGTTTTTCAAAGAAGAAAAAAGGAAAGCCTGACGATCTTCATGAGCGTCTAAACAGTTACCATCCACGAAAAGCGCAGGCACTTCAAAAGAAGGAAAAAAAATATGTATGAATGCGATGGCCATTCGATCTGCGATTTTCCGCCTTGGCTGCCGCTTTTATTGATACTTCCACATACGCTACAAACTAGTAGTAATCAGAGATTATGGAGACGCGTTCGGATATTTTTTTTTGTGGGGAAGGGGGTGGGGAGAGATCCTTGTGATTTCATGTTAGGTGTTGTTTCTATGGAAACAATCAGAAGATTCTGAATTAGGGCAAAATGTATTATTGGATACTTGTGATGGGAAACAGATGTCAAATGAAATTGTCGTCCAAAATTATAGGTGATCAAGGGTACATTTGCGGTTGAGTGTCCTTGACAAGAACGTTCTCTCCAACCCCTCCCCCCTCCTGTTTCGTTGTCACATACACAAACAAACAAAGAAACACAGATCAAAGCGAACAAACTCGTGTCGTTTTGGAAATAACAGCAATGTTTAGTTTGGAACAAACTGGAACTGTAATCTTTTTTGAATGTAGAACTGCAGGTAGAAACTACAACTTGATTACAATAGTTTACATAGAATAATCAATAGCCAACTTGAAGAACAGGAACGTTATCTTGATTTAACTTATTTACACAACTCGGTAAGGTTGTTTGATTCTGCTCGTCGACGTGGAAATACTTCTTTGAAGGCAAATCGCCGGGCTGCAGCTTTCTTCATGCAAGATGAGTTGTACACACTTCCCTCAAACTTCGATAAATGCAACCTAAAAGACTTTTAAATACCATAACGTGCTATTGGATCCTATTGCAAATAATATTCAATGACACTTATCTGCAAACTACACGAAATCCACTTGCAAAGATGAAGGAAATTATGTCACGCAGTACAAAAACTGTACAATTAAACACGAGACATTTATGGAGTAAACACGAGTCTTTCACGAAAACGAGGCTAGAAATACATAACAGTTTCCGGCGGAAATGGGCTCCTGAAAAAAACGAATAGGGGCGGCCATTTGGAAGACGTCCACCCAAAAAATCTCAAATTTTACTGCACATAAACCACAGGACAACCAACACGAAATTAGGATTGCGTTCTTCGAACGCGATTATATCAATTATCGAAAATTGCCCAAAAGCAAACTTTTTTGTCGCGTAAAGGAACGATTATATACGCAGCGTAAATAGTTTAAGTCTGTCAGCGACTCAGGATCTTTAACCGTGAAAATCGATGATCTTATTGAAATAAATATTAACAGAACAGAACAAGCGTGTCATAGATCTTGTCACACTTGTGAAAAATGGCTGTCGTTGGACGTGACATTTATTTCCTCCCCCTTCCCCTCACATTCCCTCTTCTTTTTTACTGTTATGTTGCATTACTATAAATAAGCTTGCGGGCACTCAGATTATTGAAAATAAAGCGACTGCACGAAGTCTACCACATAATCTATATTTAGGTAGGTCACTTTATCGCCACATGAAGTGCATCCATGTTGAAATGCACCTGTAAAGAAATTTTCCCAATATGGAATCTTAAAATTCTTTTGGATCATAAATGATAAGTCAGATAAAGCTAGTAGAGTCCTTACTAAGATGTAATATATCAAAACCTCACCACTTCTCACCATTGCCGCCTTTTACCGATGACCCCTAAGGGTCTTAGGCAAAATTGGCACTTTTAATCCCCACGGAATCAACGAACGCTTTTATTCAAGTAATTTTTTTATATATTGTTTTTTTACGTCACCATGTTTTCACCAATAGCTTAGCTCCGCATTTTCATATACACGAACAAACCACACAATACCCAAATAGCTAGCGCTAGAAACGTCAGCTTTTGAATGTTTTTACGGTGGCCAATTTACCTTACAAACCCACTTCATAAACCGAAATTTTCGTGTTCCACTCCCTCCGCCGACGTACCACAGTAAAACAGCGCTTGGCTACATGAACGCAACTACCTGACTAATTTTCCAGAAATTGCTCGCGCTGGACTTCAGATTTCTTTACAAACAGATTAATGGGTGACAGACCAATTAGTAATTTCTCACAAACGGACATTCAAGTAATATATCAAACACGAGGAAGAGTGTTTCATCATAATACCCAAACACCGAGAAGTGGGTTGAAAAACGAGGCCAGGCGAGTGTTTTTAACACTCTTTCGAATGTTTGATATAGCTTCTCAAACTGATCATTAAATACGGAGAAAACGAAGGAATAAAATCGCCAAACTCTATGCAAATTAAGACCGGGTATCCAACCTCCTTCACGGTAGTGATTTCCTTTGTGTTATCATCATGAAAAATTAACGAGGTTTAGAAAAAACAATGAAACTTTGCAGTCATCGCTTTTCCTCTCCGTCCCCATTCTCTTCATTTTTTGACCGTGAGAAACTGCTTGCAATCTACCTTATAATCTATGTTTAGATCACATTTTACCAGAAAAGAGCAGAATAACTCAAAGGCGTCTTCATCGCACATGATGTCCATTCATGGTGAAATACACCTGTAAACGAACTCGTTCTAGTATGTGAGCTTGAAAATGCTCTCATGAGATCTTAAATGGTTATTTGGTAAGATCAAGTTATCAAAACCTCACCACTTCTCACAAACGCCGCCTTTTACCGATTACACCTGAGCTCAGTCACAAGTAAATGGTTTCGGTAAGTAAATTGGTTTTGGGATTTGCAATGTTTTGTTAAGACCTTATTGCTGATTTTAATCAAACGAAATTCCTGTTTTTATTGTCTGTTGATCTATCTTATATCATCTGGAATAGTCTATTTTACAAGGACATATATTGTATTAACGAAAGTCGTTCAATATTGAAGCTAAAGGTAATAACCAATTTGCCAATGTTGTACATGTTTGTGGGCAAAACATAAATCGAGGGACATACCAAGCAACAAAATCGGACAGTATCAGCTGTAACCATTTAGCCATTTTATTGAGCGGAAAATAATTCTTGTTAACTATTATATTCTTTTAATACTTCTTAATAACTATATGTAATCAACAAACGCTTTCTATGATATTTTTTTTCACGTCACCCTGTTTTTTCAAATAGCGTTGCTCCACCGTTCGATATACACGAACAAACCAATCACTACCCAAAGGACAAGCGCTCGAAACGTCAGCTTTTGAATTTCTTTACAATGACCAAATTGCCTTGCAAACCCAGTTCATAAAACGAATTGTACGTATTTCACTTCCTCCCCCAACGTACCACAATAAAACAAAGCTTAGCTACACGGCGCAAATAACTAAAGTCTGTCGGCAATTAGGGCTACTTTTACCTTGAAAATGGTCTTGTTAAATATGAATATGAACATAACCGACTAATTGTAATCGAATTTGTTACTCGCGCAATCGAATTCTACTCTGCTAGACCATTTTTTTCAAAAATGACTCACCCTGGACTTCAGATTTCAGATTTCAGGTTATGTATGTTCTCCAAAACGGTAATTCAAATAACAATGAAACCTTCGCAGTCATCGCATTTCCTCACCGTCCCTTCAACTGCTTGCAATCTACCTCATATAATCTGTGTTTAGATCATATTTTACATCGCACATGATGTCCATTCATGGTGAAATACATGAAATTCAAACGGTTGTTTATCTTGGAAACATGGAGTGTGCACAGAAATATTGTTCTAACTTAGGATTTGGTTATTTATAGTTTCTGTTATGTATAGAATGACTTTCATTCCCATTCAGGTGCCACATTTTTTAAATTTCCCCTTAAAGCTGAGCTAGTTTCGTGTTTCGCTCACACGCCGATTAGTTGTGTAAAATAACTCGTTGTTTACTGTTGAAAAAGAAATTTATTATTTTTACGAGGTTAAACGTTAATACGCGTGTCTCTGTTGAAAAATCCATTGCATTTGGATTCTGGTCAGCGGAATTACCAAGAAAAGTTTACAACTAATGGAGCAAGCGAGCGAGCGAGTGAATTTGCCACCGTTACCGATAACCTGTTCATGCATTACGCTTCGCGTATTCACGGGTTAAAAAAGAGCTTATTTTAGAGCATACTTCTAGCTAGCGTGTATTTTCACACGGCCAAAGTGCCATTTCGCTTACTAGCGCGCCATTGTTTTAACCGTGCAATATGAGACAAAAGACAATTTTAATGACGCTTACCATTTTAAAGAAATGTTCTTTTGTTTATCCTATTTCTTTCATCACACCTTCATTCTCCTCCTTTTCGTTGTCTGCCCCATCCTTACCATGGCTTGTTTTCGCATATCCTGGGCAATAGCTATATCCTGCTTTTTCTTTCCATCAAAATTCTCTTTGCTCTCTTCAGCAACTTTTTCTCTGTGTGTGATCTCTTCCAGCAGCACGTCCAGCTCATCCTGTTCAGGAGATATTCCAGAGGCATCTAGCTCTTCTCTTTCTTTCTCTTTGTACTTAGCCTGAAGAAGGGCAAATCTCTCTCGAACTGCTCTCTGTGAGAGATTCTGCTTGAATTTAACTGCTGGGAAGTCTTCAAAGATTGAGATATTTCTGTCCAAATCTTCCCTGCCTCAGTACTCCCCTTTTTGTGTTTGTAAGGTTCAGCGACTATAACTTCCCTGCAGAGCATCACATCATAGGCTTTGGTCCAATGCATTGAATTTCTGTTAAACAAGCAAGATTGCATTATTATAAAACTGCAGCAACAACCAGCTCATTTTATTTCTCCTGACTTTTAACTTTCAGTGGTGAATTTAAAATTTCTATCACTGGTTGATTATCAAAGAACACTAATGTCAAAGCCAATAGATCAGAAACAATAGTCGCGAAATTAAACAATAAAATAATAACAAATCATGAGTTGCGAATGTTCCGTTTTTCAGCGAAAACAGCAGCTTTTTTCCCTTCCAGCTATCACTGGACGAATAAAATGAATTTACTCAGTAGTAGCACCTCGCCGTAGCGTATGTTAAAGTCACTATTTACCATGGTAAAAGTGCCCCGTGTAACCATACCTAATATGTGATTATTTTTAAAAACGTATTCTTTAACGAAGAAATATTTGCAACGAGACAATATCCACTTTAAATTGTATCACGTGGATAACTGTCAACTTTGTGCCATTTTCACACTAACTATGCCCCGTTTATTGTTCTTTAACCTGTCTAAGTTTCAACTAATGTATTGTATAGAGAGTTTGCACGTGACGTCACGACGGCTATATTGGTGACCTAAAACAATGAAATGGCGGCCATTTTGGTGTTTTAAACGAATCCTGTGGGACTTTAGCTCTATTCTTATTCAAACATTTCCTATTGTTTTAGCACTCCAAAAAAAAATTATTACATCTCTTTATTACATCATAATTTATTACATCTCTCACTTCATTACAGGTAAAGGCGTGAAAAACATGTTAATGGTGCTTCAACTGTTATGCTACGTCTGCTTCATCCTTCCTTTTACAAGTACTCAGGGTAGGTAACCCATTTTTTGCGTCATCACTCGCCCAAGCATAGGCACCGAACAGTCTGTTTATAACTTATTAAAATATCAAAAACTAGAATTTTATGCAGTAAATATAAAAAGAAACCTCATAAAAAACTTCGTCACCTCACTACCTACTCCTTGTTCAAAATGGCGATGCAGAGAAATCGTGGATTGAATCCAAAACCGGCAAAATGTCTTGTAAAGAGTTCAATATATAATTTTAACTCGTGAATAAGCAAAGCGTAATAAACGAGTTATAGCAATGGGACCAAAAATCACACATAAAATAATTAATCGGCGAAAAACCTTCCTTCGCGTTGTACGTCCAAAAGTTTCAGAAGAGAGTCTTCTCAATACTAGTAAATCTGCATTTATCGATAAACTGAACCTCATGGAGGTTAGGATGTTTCGATAGTATTGAATTATAATAACATTATTGAAGAAATATAAGCCTACGCACACGTCGAACAAAAATAATAACTTTTTTTATTTACAGAGGGTAAACACATAACAGATTGGGCTGACAAACCAGTGGCCCTCAAGTGGTTTAACAAGTTGAATAAGTGGTTGGTGTTATATGTGAAACAATGGCTGCGTCCGCGCTAAAGTAGTTAACCGGGTTATTTTTAATTAATTAATTAAAATTAACTGGCTTAACAACATTCCTGATGCGGCCGCGTATTTTTGGCTCTTACCGAATTTAAACCGTGTTAGCGGTTCCCATGGAAATTAATTAAAGAACAATAGATTTTTTTTAACCGAGTTAGGTTTTTTCAAACCACCTAGCTCGCTAGGTAATTTAGTGCAGGTTAACATTCCCGATCTGTCAATCATCTTCGCTTACGCGGTAATTTTTGGCTTCCAGTTGAATTCGTAGGGACGCCTTTCAGTTTCAAATTGAGAAAGGAAAACCGTCGTGTGTTTTTGTTTTCCACAAAACCTATAATTTGATCATTTGACGATGTTGTTTTGCAGGAAATACCAAAATGTAAAATGCACATGCAGAGGCATTGTTTTCGCTCATTAATCCTATTGTTTTGTGCCGCTCTCGCTACCTTCGCCGTCCTGGCTGCTGCCCTGGGGATGCTTAGGCAGGCCTTTTTCGTTCCTCGTTCCCATCAGATGAATAGAAACTTAATAATGTCACAAAAACGAATAAAGAAGATAGCAAATGATAACATGATTTTCCGTTCAAAGTTCAACCTTCTGATGTGCGGCCGCTCAGAAAATAAACTCGGTTACACCTTTTCACCGAGTTATTTTATTTTGGAATTTTAACAGGATTTCTAAAAAAAACCAGTTAACTCACCAAGTGCGGCCGCAGCCAATGTAAAGATACAAACACTAATTGTGGTCTAATGTTGAGGAGTGCTGTGACTGTAGTAATCAATATTTGATGTACTCTTGTAACCTCTCTTAAGGTGTTGGAGGCAGTTGCTATGCTAATTCCTGCTACATATTTGCCCGAAGCGGCAACACGTGGGACAAAAACCAACAAAGCTGTAAAAGCCAAGGAGGCGATCTAGTCTCCATGGAGACGCCTAAAGAATGGGAGCACATCAATAATGAGATTCAAAAGATTACACTCCCGGGAGTAAACGAATGGCACATAGGCTTGAAAAAGGAGGGGGACTGGAAGTGGGTAAATGGAAAGCCGCTGACCATTAAAAAATGGCAATGGCGTCAGCCATCTGGAGACGGAAACGTCGCTGTAATGTCCAAAGATTTTCCATATCCAAGTAAAGGACTCTTTAACGATCTTGACCCGGTACGTTGGAGGAGACCTTATATTTGTGAAATACCCGAAGGTAAGTGGCTAAAAAGCGACAGAGGATTAACGAAGCTTATCCTAATTTAAATAGAGAATTTAAAGTAACCTAATTATTTTTTTCCGTTTATACACTTTAATGATCAATTTCGCTAAATGACTGAGCAAATTATGAGATCTACTCCTTGTTACCACTATCGTTGCATTTCATTGAATAATGTTCATTTTATTGTACCTAGTGTTGTTATGGGAAAAGGGGCTTTGGAGATTTTTTTAAATTAACCATGGGATACATTTCTTTCTATATAGGGATAACAAAACAGCCTGCACCACCGGTGTCACCATCGGGAAGCTCGGCGGGTGCAGCAGGAGGTAGACTTTCTGATTTATGTATAAGCGAGCCTTTGGGAGCAATTAACAATTCGCATTATCTTACACTCTTTTTTAATTGGATAAGCTTTTGATATTTAAGTTAGGAGAAAATCACTACAACATTGACGCTACTCGGAAAATCAGAGTGTGATTTGAACAAACAAATCATTGTTAAGCAAAGGTAAGCTTTGTCTCCACAAAACAAAGAACTACACAAGTTGAACTGCCCGCATCAGACGCCGAAATCGGTAAGAATCTTGGGAGGGGATGATTGATTATGTGGCTTGTTGCGTTATGCTTAGGAAATATAATTTACGGTTTTTATAGAGTCGTTAAATTTTCTTCTTGGACGCCGTGTTCGTGTAACGCTATATTCTGCTTACTAGTTTCTTACTCGTTTCCACTTCTGGTTGATAAATAGTCTCCTAAATTAAAAAAAGCGACTAGATAGCTATGCGCACAACCTCGTCCTCAGGGTCTTAGTGTATTATCGTATTTTATTACCAATAAATCAAATAAGACAGCAAATTGAATATCAAAGTACATTTACTTTATTTCCAAAAGCAGCTACAAAATCCGCCCTAAATGATGACCAGGGGATGTGACAGTATTCTATAACCAGCAAATAAACAAGTCATGGGCCAAAGCTACTTGTCCCCCAATTAAAAAAAACATACCAAAATCTGCCGACTTTATACACACGTCCCCGTCAATCCCTGCCTGGATATTGGACATAAAGCA
This sequence comes from Dendrophyllia cribrosa, assembly GCA_024195265.1. Taxonomy (NCBI): domain Eukaryota; kingdom Metazoa; phylum Cnidaria; class Anthozoa; order Scleractinia; family Dendrophylliidae; genus Dendrophyllia; species Dendrophyllia cribrosa. The sequence continues at coordinate 46,664,128 of JAJLRJ010000001.1, read as the reverse complement.
TACATATTGGTTCCCAAATAAAAATATAATCAGGAGCTATTCCTTCTCTGTTGGACAAGTGACAAAATTTTCTCATCAGACAGTTAAAAAAAACTAGACCTGAGCCATGACTGTCAAAATTCATCCAAATTTCTTTAAATCATCACGTTCCGGGGGGTGAGTGGCGAATGGTCTTTTACGGTTTTGGGTCTCGCAGTCTCGGCTATTTGAGCGGTTCTCCACGTCTCGGTGTCTCGATTTATTTGGTAAAGCCCTTCCATAGCTTTTCTCTCCGCCTCGTATTTTAAAGACTCGCAGAAAAAATATCATGAATTTCCCATTGCCACCCGTAAACGCAAAACCTGAAAATAGGCGATTTATCTCTTCATCTTACGCTTGTTGTATCATAGCCGCATCGTCAGGAACAGCTGCAGTTTTGTTAACAGTTACTCAGGAAAACTGTTCAACATTCACGTCTCGAAGACCTTCGATATAGCATTGTTTTGGTTTCTCAAAGAACCTACCGTAATCCGCCATCTTTTCTTAGAAAAACGTAAACCAATCAGAAAAGATTTAAGAATCTCAGGATCAATAAACCAATCATCGGTCGTTTTAGATCGCTGTCCCAGGGACTTCTCCTTTAAAACCGCCATTTTGAAAACCGAGAAGCCCCTGGGAACGAGGTTGGCTATGCGCATTGATAGTCCCGCCACACTTCACATAAAGCACCAGCCGAAGAGGATGAGTTTAGAAACCAGGCTATATTCAGTCAGCTAGGAAAGAATATAAAGCACAGTATTACCTTTTCCAGCGGTTACAATATTTCATTTTTAACTCATGAATACGCGAAGCTTAAAACGAATTGTAGCGTTAGGGGAAAAAAATACTCGATCGTCCAATTGCTCGATCGCTAGTTTGCACACTCGGCTGTAAACGTTTGTTGGTTAGATTCCTCTGACCAGTGCATAGGGCTTCGAGCTGTGGTGGACTTCAAATGGATTTATAAACGCTTAAGTAAAAGATATTACTCGATAAATTAAATTTTTGAATATCTGATGTCTCGCTGCTATTTGAAAAAGTTCAAATAGACCAAATTTTGTTTATAAAAACACAAATCAAAAAGCATGAATTGCAAAAGCATGTCTTGGCGTGACATAAATATACATTGTATGAAATGGTAGAACTAGTTAACGTAATGCGTTAAATTTGTTGTGACCTTTGATACAGAGCAGTCAAATAATTGACGACTAAAAAATTAATACATTACGTTACCCAGTTCTGAATGCGTATTTGTGTCATGCTTACAGATCGATTAAAACAATTGATTTTATTTGGTATGTTTGCGTGTTCAGCTGAAACGATTGTAATGTTTTTTTTTTTTTTGCTTTCAAAGATTGAAATCTGCAGAAAATCAACATTTGAATGATGCCATAGACCCACCATAGACCCACCATACAGCTTTCGGTCTGGTAGTGTTACTTTTTTTAAATAGCTACATTGGTCATGATGATCATGATTCCTGTCCTTATTGTGAAATAAGATATTAGATCAGTTTCCGTCTTTTAAATACATATAAAGTCGAAATGATATATACATTTATATCGGGGAATAACAAAACCATTTTTAGCTAATTTCCGTTGCATGTAATTTCTAATTAGAGTAACAGAAGAGCAAAAAAGGAAAAACGGTGATTATGTATCAGGCATATGACTTGCCTTGATATTGATATAACTGAATTTTACGAAACTACACGTACGTTCTTTTGGCTTTTTAACGAAGTATCTTAGCTGCAAGTCAGTATCTCTTTGACAAGAACCAAAGAAAACATAATTTTAAGCCCACACATGGAAATTAAACAAAGAAGTCGGCTGCTTCCTATTCCAGCGTCCTATAACATTCGTCAATACTTTAACAGCATTCGCCTTTTTGACCAATAAGAAGCAGTAATCTCTCAAAACTTGGAACCAGTGGAAATGTACCTACCATTCTCACACTAATCTCTGACATCAACAGACGGTATAATAACACTCAGAATTCGGACGATTTCTCGCCAGGGCCCACAGGGAGTAGGTCACTTCAGACTATTCCCGAACCGAGAGCTTGCTCGCAGGCTACACATTTGAAAACAACATTTATCGTGATGTAGCGTTTACTTAAAGAATTACTTTAAAGAATTTTTAAAATCTTAACTTAATTAATTCAATTTATCTTTTGTAAATACGACTTATATTTATGATTATAATGTAATTAGTTATATTTTCGATTATTCTTGTTAGTTGTAATTATCTTTGAAAAGCCCCCTTGGGGAAAGGTAATAAAGTATGTATGTATGCATGTATGTATGTGCTAACCATACATGTCCTTAAAAAAATCGGAGAAAAACCTTCAGGAGGGGGAGGGGTGGCAACCATCTCCCCTCCTCTCCCCCCTCCCCCCCCCCCCCCCCCCCCCCCTTCCCTTGTAAGTCGGAGGGTTAAATCTTTAACATGCAAGGCTGATCAGACAGCAAATTCGTTCGATTTCTTTTGATAGTATTTGCCCAATATTTCGGTTAGACAAAACTAACCTTCGTCAGGGGCTAAGAAAGCTAAGAGGTTAAAGTTAAATCTTTAAAAATCTATTTGAAGTTCGCAGATCAGTTTTTATTTGCCATACTGAGTTTGGAGTCAAAGAATCGATGAGTAAACGTAACAGATTTAAAACATTACATCTTCTAGTTCTCTTTATTATTTCAAACAATGTGTTTTGCTTGGGGGGGGGGGGGGGGGGGGTGGCACAAAGTGCCCGCGCTAACTTTCAACATTCATAACTTCCTTAATATGTATTCAAACGCGATCAAACTTTGTGACTTTTCCTAAAATTTATCTGGCAACAATTTGATATGAAATTTTATTGATCACATGACATGATGTTTCCACAGCAACAAGATATTCACAGCCATGTTTTTTTGTACTTTTGCATATTTTTATTTATTGGTTTTGATTAATTTTGAGTCAATTTGGACGGTTTTTAAGAGATTTCGAAAAATTTCCCAAATCCAAGATTGCGGATCCAAGATGGCGGCCGTATAACGAATTACCTAATAACTACATCATATGATGTCATCGTACCATTGTACGGACCGCAAAGGAGACAGTTTAGGACGTACTATGTACCCTCTAGGTTTCATTGTCATAGCCTTAATATTCATGAAGTTACGTCATTCAACTTGGCCGCCAAGATGGCCGCCATTCTCGTTTTACTAAAATTTCAACTGTATCGGAAAAATGCAGAAATTGCAAATATTTTTTTGCTAGAGTTGCAAAATATGATACAATTAAACATTTTGCTGCTTTTCTTAGTAAAAGGTGAAAAACATGCATTTTTATTCAAAAATGGCCGCATGCTACTTATGACGTCATATCACGTTACCATAGAAACGATAGTCGCCAAACTTTACCACAATTTGTCTCAAGGATCAACGAACAGCTTCTGAAGACGTCATGTGCTAACAGTAAATGGTCATGATAAACTAAAAGGAGAAAAGTACGTCCGAGGGTTAAAGAACACCACCATCAAGTTCTCTTTCTTATTTCAAACAATCTGTATCTGTGTCACGCTAACACATGTCTTTTAATAATTCTTCGAAACAAAATTTGAACTTTTTGAACTTTTCGAAATGGCAGCCAAACTTCACACATTTAAAAATAGCATTTACCGTGCTGTAGCGTTTTCCTCAGTCTAAAAATATGCATTTAAAATCCCCCAGAGCTCGAAATTTTATGCACTGGTCAGCGGAATTGCCAATAAAAGATAACAGCCGATGGAAGGAAGGAATGAGTGAAAATCTATTTATTTGTTTCCGTCTGCTAAAACTCGATTATTACGCTTCCCGTATTCATTAGTTTACAAGGATTGATGACTCAGATTGAGAAAGATTCTAGCAGGACACGAGAAGCCGTCAAAAATTAAGATTTCGTATCATAGAAAACTTCTACCGTTGCGGGCAATGCATTTTAGTAGACAGAAACTATTTAATTAACGTTTTCATATTAGATTAATTGAATCAAAACTATAGGCTTATTGTGAATATTGTTTGCTTTTTCCCCTTTTAGCTTCACTGCCTTGTGGCCACGATCAGTTATTTGATTTTGAGGTTGCAAATCAGAAATCGTGCTTTAAGCCTATTCCAACATCTTCCGGTACAGTAACACTATCCAATGACAAAGTAACTGTCAAGCAAGGAACAAAATCTTTAAAATGGGAAGCCACTGGTGCCTCGACGCTAAAGTTACAACTTTCACCCTCTGCCATTCCTAATAGTTGGCTTAGAAATGGTGGAATCAAGGTCTGGTTCTACAAATCGACTTCATCGCCAGGGAAAACCTTAACAGTGGAATATAAGTATAAGCATTCTGGCAGCACTAGCACTGTTGGCAGATTTCAAGCCAATCTTAACTTTGAAGGATGGAGAGGAATTTGGGTCAAATTTAATGAATGCAAGCTGACAGCCAGAATAGCTAAAGGGACAACAATCGACGAAGTTAAGTTTGCACTGAGCGGGGCAGATACAATCTACATAGATTTACTCCAGTTTGTAGAGAGCATGTCAAGACAGTCCCGTGATAAAATAGTTTCTCCCATTGGGCCGTATGGTCTGTATGACTTGACTGCCTTTTGGCAACAGACCTACAAGTGGAGTCAAAAAGCCGCTCCTGTGTCCCCCTTGACAATAGATCCTTTAAAGAGAAAGAGTTTGGAGTTCATCGAAAGCCGTCTTAAGAACTGGTACTGCGACGAAACGAAAACGTCATCCAGCTTCACAAGTAGCAGCTTTCTCGGAAAACGATGGAATTCGCTATTAAATATTGTTAAAAAAGCTCATGAAGAATATGATGGCCTAGAGTTCAGTGGTGGAAAAGTCGTCGGACCTCCGTTGTTTTGCAGAAACTGCAAATATCCAAAGAAAATTGGCACTATCCTGGAAAAAATTCTTCTACCTTTGTCACTGGAATATTATATACGAAGTCGGCAAAAGGAAATAACAGATACCGCTAGGGCCCAACTTACAAACCTTAACTCTGGCGACACCACACGGAAAGACAAAGCATATGTAGCTATTGCAGGTGAAAATGCTAACATGAAAAACCAGTTTAAAGGTTACCTTCCCAGTTCTGGAACCCTAACCCAATCCCAAGTGGTTAGTGCGATAAACACTCTCAATCTCGTTCGACTAAAAAAAATAAATGACCTTCTTAATTTTGTAAAACAGCAAGGATTTGCAGATGGAAGTGGCCTTGGATCGTTGGACCACGAAATGAACAGAGATGGTGCTGGATTTATACACTCTCTGTTCCTTCTTAGTGACTCGTTGAGCACTCCTTCAAACAAAAGCAAGTTGCAGAATTTAATAAAAACTGCCAAATGGTACAATGACTTCGGAGAGATTTATCAATCGCCAACATTCGAATTCAAAGGAACGACTGCCGACCGTATGATCACGCTGACGTTGTACAGGCTGATGATCGTGCTGGTGATGCCAAGTGACAATGATGATGAAGTTAAAGCCAAAATTCGGGACATGGATGCCTTAGTTCGATGGCTGAACAACGCCTTGGATGTGAATGAAGGACTTGGAGGAGTCATCAAACCTGACTTCGTAGGACATCACCACAAAGCATTTTATGGATCAGCCTATGTGCCACAAGCGTTACATACCGCCGCTTTCGTTCAATACCTTCTTGGAGGAACTAAATTCGCCTTATCAACATCATCAGTCAACAACATCAGACGAGGACTCGAATCGCTACGTCTTATGTGTGTCAAGTATTCTACTCCAAACAGTGTCAATGGACGTTTCCCAAATTATACCAACAAGGCTATTCTCAAGACAGTATTACCAGGCTATGCTTACATCAGCGTTTCTCATGCAAAGGTTCTAGGTAATTCCGTGATCCCAAAAGGAATTAGTGTGACCGGTGTGAATCAACCAGAAATGTTTCTGCGCTTATATAACGATCCATCTGTGAACAGTTTCCTAGCAACAGGAAAATACAAGAAGAAGTACTATTATAACAGTTTGGGATCTCTGGATATCATGGAAGCAGTAAGTACAGCTTGTCTTGTCTATGAATCTTCAAGGCACGAAGTTAATCTAAAATTCAACGTTTAAGGATGTAGTGACCTATGATTACGCACTGTTTTTTTTTCATTTCTAAACTGACGCTGAATGTGTACGAGTGAAACCTTAGTAAATGACCAATTTTAACTTTTCTCCACCACCGTCCTTTACCAAAACTCTTCTTAAATCTCCTCTAAGCGATTTTGTCCATAGCAGTGAAGTAATACTCCTTCTATCAAGTTTTAAGTATTTCATTACATATTTTAAATTCATACCAACCGTTTGTTTCAGTCTTGAAAAAGGAAAAAAATCTCGTTATAAAGTAAACATTTTGTTTCTGGAAGTGTTCTAAATATTGTATTGGGCAATAACTATTATTTAAATCACGCGTTCATATCATCATTAACGAAAACGGTATAATAAATGTGATATCCGGAATATTCAAGGTCAAGGCCAAGTGTTATCAGCCGAAGCTGAAGTCTGGAGAGAGACTGGTTATTCGGAATATCACAAACACCAAATCTAATAATTGTTTATTACAAATTGTTTAAAAGACAATAACGACAAACGCAATGTCGCACAGAGAACATTTTATTATTTTGGAAACAGGAATTTGAACATTGTCATTGATTACACTTGGCTGTGTGCAAAGCTGTCATTCACCAGCATATGTTCGCCGATCTTATTCTGTTTTCCCAGTCTTTATCGTCCAGCAATTTCTCAATTTCTTGCTCGGTTTAAGATGCGAATCGACGAGCCATGTTTTTACTTGACTGTGTGCAAAGCGGCATTGCGCGCGCAAGCTACAGATTATTTACTTATCTGCTAGCAGATTAGTGAATAATGTGCAGGTTGAGCTGATTTTCAGAATTAGCTGTAGGCTCTTAGCCAATGAGAAGACAGATAGTGACTTTAATGCATCATAATCTGGGATATTGTTTCTGTATAGGTAAAACACATTGCTACAACGAAACATATATCTGCCGAACCTTCCCCTGAAGGACATTGGTCCAAGAACTTCGCCGTTCTATCAATCCATAGACGCAAAGACTGGGCTGTGACGACTAAGGGTTTTAATAGTTTCCTCTGGGATTATGAAAATTCGGGAAAACAAAATGTTTTCGGAATGTTCGCCAGCCACGGTGCCCTCCTGATTGCCAACAACGAAGCGAGCCTTGAAGTTCATGACGTCGATAACGGGTGGGATTGGGCCAAAGTCCCTGGAGCAACAACCATCGCCTTAGGAAGTACAAATATAGATGACTTAAAAATGAAGAAAGGAAGGTTTTACAACAAACGACGCCTGGCTGGAGGTCTCACGTTTAAGGGTACGAGCACCTTAGAAAATGGCATTTTTGGCATGGACTTTAAACAACCAAATTATGGATTGAAAAAAAAAGATTGGAGAAAAGATATTGACTTTGAGTTCAAAAAATCAGTTTTCTTTTTTGAAAACCTGCTGGTTTGCTTGGGAAGTGACATTACGGCAAGTAACACTGATGGAAAAGTCGTCCAAACTACTCTCTTTCAAGACAAGCTTGCAAGTGGTAGCTCCTTGTCAATTAAGATAAACGAAGATGTAAAAATGAGTTCAACACCAGTTCCGGTAACAACGCCGTCCAAGCGAGGAAGAAGTTATACAACGCTCACTGACACAAAAGGGAACTTTTACTATATACCAAATCCCAGTAAATCGCTGTTAAAAGTCCACGTGCAGGTTCAGAGCTCAAAATTAGATGACGGTAAAACTCCCACATCAGAGCAATACGGTACGGCATGGTTCGAACATGGCTCTTCTCCCTCTGACGCTGACTATGAGTATGCAGTCTTGATACCGACAGCATCGTATGTTGCATCATCATCGGACATAACAACGGCCCAGGAAACAATGGGAAGCGAGTTTTACAAAGTTAAGCTGAAAGATGAAACTGCCCATATCGTCCAATTTCTGAAGTCGCCGAAATCAGGGTCCGCCCTCAGTCATTCCGTCTATGGTTATGTCATTTTTAAAAAATCCACAACTCTTCTTGGCCCAGTAGCGGGAGTCAATAAAGGGAATTGTCTTATCATGGCCGAGAAAACCGCTACGTATACCTACCTCAGTATTAGCTCTCCTGGCCTAAATCTCGCAGATTCTCCGCCATCTAATTCAGGTGACGTGGGTGAAGCACTTCTGTACAGTTCGTCAAGCAGAGAGCAAGAAATAGAGATCACTTTGAGGTCCCGTGTACATCAAAGCCCATGCTGTGTTCAAACGCACGGTAACCCAGACACATATGGGCCTAATGTAGCGGTGGATGCCACGGGTAAAAAAGTCGTTTTCAAAAATCTTAAGAATGGCTTTAGTGTTGAAATCAAATTAAGATTAAAATCGTGAAGTTTGTAAAGCACTGAAGTTTCTACCCAGCCGCTTCTCCCCACTAAAGGCTGCTCACACCCGAACTGCTTTACTTTTCCTTTGTTTAAAAAGCGACAGACACATAATGTCACAGGTTTTTTGCGAGAAAGATCAAGCTAGCACAAGATGAAATTTGTATTTTTTTCGAAATCTTGGAGTAATTATTCGTCGGCATGATAACCGAAAGAAGTGAAAAACGACACTCAGGATGATTTCAATAAAAGATAACACAACAGACGGAACCACTTATAAAATAATGTGCTGTGTGTTTGCTGCATCATTTCAAAATGCGCAAAAAAATAATCTGCACCTGTTTTGACGTTTGTGCAATGATGCCTCTATTTCAGAAATCTTTTGATAGGAATGAACAACAAAAATAGCAAGAGAGTATCCCGATCTAGTCAGTCTATTTTGCCGGCGCTAGACAGATATATTGGGCGGTGGAAATTGGTGCATTTTTATCAGGCTATTCAATAGCATCTTCTCCTCCAAATATATCTTTTTGTTAAATCGACTTTTACTTAGCTCTAAAACTACACGTTTACTGTAGCTACGAAATCTATTACAGCCATGCTCCGTTACGCCTGACCAGTAATCTAGAGAATGAAATGAACATTTGAATATTTCTTTGTAACGTCCGAGATTTGAATGAAACCTTGAAGATCTCTGTGGAAAACACTTTGAAAGTCACAAATTAACGGAAAATAACTTCGCTGCACGCATAAAAAAACCTAATATTGTTAGGATATGTAACATTTCAAACAAAATGATATTTTGTTGCTCTTTGTTTCCGAAAATGCGGTAAAATTCTCACGGGAATTCCGAATCTCGGAATGAATTTTCAAAACCGACGCGTAATATTGAAAACACCATTCAATTTTCAGAAATACTGGTCACGCGTGACGGAGCATGGCTGTAATTTAGACGCGATACATACTGTTTATCGCAGTCAGAGTCAACGACTGATGCACCAGGCATATAATTTGGTTGAAAACAGTTGCGACAAATACCACGGTAAGTGTGATTGGAAAGGAATGCGGTTCGCGTGTGAGCAGCTGTTAGTGTGTAGACGAACCAACTAACGGCTGTGTAGGAGGCTATAAATTCTCTTGCCAAAACTTATCGCTTTATCGCTTATTTGGTTAAAAATGTTAATTAAAATATTCTGTTTCTGATTCCATTTTAAGAGCGACTTGCTGTAACTATCAACTATACCTATGCAAGATAGAAAAATTCGATTTTCTCATACTTCGTCACAATAAAGGTCTTTACTAGCTTGTTTAAAAAATATAACTTTTAGGTTGTTTGGGTTTTTATTTTTTAGCCGAAGCGGCTCTTTGTATTTACCGCCCACACTCGCCCAAAATCGCCTCTGAAAACCCACGTTTTTCGCGAGTGAGGAAACTAAATTTAAAACCGTTTCTGGATAAACTATACCACCCTGTTAAAATATCGCCTTTTGAAAGTCATTTCGCCTTGTCAGATCAGAATCAAACCTGAGCCTAAATTTTTTATCGAATTTCCAAATTTATGTCCTTCGACGGCTAGGAACCACATGAAAATTTAGGTCAAATTCGTGGGCCAAAAAGTCAATCTGGTACATGGATTTAACTATCAAAACTATTTTTTAAAAACAAAGTATCATTTCATCTCACTTTTTATCCAAAAACTGGCTTGGGTAAATAAAACGAAAAATTTTGAGAGCGTCTTGAAAACAAGGCACTTAAAGAGCATATGACACGAAATTTTTTTCTTCGGTTTCTTGTAGTTTAATATGTATAAAAAACGACTACAAGCTTTTAAAGTGTTCGAAATTTCAAAAAAGCCTTTTTTTTCGCCTTCAAAATACGCGCTTTTAGCCTAAAAAGTGTCCCCGCCATCGCGCGGCCAAAAGGTCACGTGACATGCCCTGTGACGTAAAAACATGTACACCACATTGAAAACAAACATGGCGGAAAGAGAGGAAAGACCGAAAGTCTGGAAAAAAATGCTTGGCTTGAGAGCCTAAAAAGACAATTTGCCCTAGCAATTCATAACTTCGGACCAAACAGTGCATTACTTTTCTTTCTATCCGACAGGTATAGTAAACTGAGTTCGATTTCTCCAACAAAACTGACAGACTTCTTCGAATCCGAGCGCAACCACATGCCACACTGCTTCTTTATAGCTCGACTCGCGGCGACTTGGCATGCATACTTTGATCGCTATCTCACGTAGGATCCACAAACGAAGAAGCCCGCTTGGAAATGAGATAATTTTAGCGAAGGTGCGGTGTTGAATTATGAGGATTCTTTCTAGATCTGGTTTAATCATGTTGGGTCTGGTTCAGACTAAAAAATAATAAAAAACCCAAAGAGCATGCATCTTGTTTATACTCATTATATAAATCGAAAACCTTCTTAAATATAGTATGACAAAACAGTATACACTGCCATATTTAATTAGACTAAACAAGGTGCTTTTCAGAATTATTTCCTTCATTTGTCTGCAGAAAATATTCTGGTTCAGATGATACTTCCATTAGTATAGGGATTTCAAACAATTCTCTTTCCTATTAAAATTATTGTACCTTGCCTAAATCTGTATATTTTTTATAATAGTTGTGTCCAATTTAGTTGTCTACAGCTGCAAAGGAGTACACTGTAGGTCCTAATCTTTATAGTGTTAAAAGTACTAACAAGTATAAATCTTGAGTGTGCATCTTTATATTATCCTTCAAAATGGTTTTCAGAGTATTTTGGTTAATGGTTTTGTGTCCACAACAGCAGTCACAGTGTTGCAAGTACACCAGTAGCACAAAGGGATATTTAGAAAAGATTACAGGGTGCTTTAAATGGACAAATAGCTATGAGTTTGTCTTATACTTACTTGGGGACCATTAACCCTAAAAGGTTTCCATTTTTCATGCCAATTACTCCACGCATTCTCACAATACTCATGACACCACATTGCAAAGCTAAAGATGATGCTCAAACTCCATAACCGCTGGGGCCACACTTACCGTAACCTATATATCTTGTAATGCATGATGGTCAGGAGTACCCATGGATTCTAACTAAGAATTGGTCAGACATATACCCTATAGGGTGGGGGGCTCCCACATAAAATGGACAGTAGTGATCATTGGAAATTGTGAAGGGAACCCCTAAAATGTACTAGAGAGCTGTTTTGTGAGTTTGGCTCACATCATGTTTTACCCCTAAGCATATTTCCTGTCAGCATATTTTCTGGCTTAAAACCCTAAAAGGTATCAGAATAACTCCTGACGGGTTATTTTTTATTCAAACGCCCTTGGTAGAACCAAACCCCTATCCCCAGGAAATAAACCTTAGATATCATGCTTGTCTTCGAGCAGTGTCCCATAGAAGAAAACACTAATCTGTATTTCTCATCTGTTTTGTGAAATGTCCTCATATCAAAATGGTTTACTCCCCTGTCCCCCAAAGGTCGAGTGTTTTTTTTTTATTCTGATGAAATAAGAAGTATCTGGGTGATAAAAAGGTGATTTTTATTTATTTATTGTCATTTACATGTACATATCAAGCAAAACTTTCACTTCAGCCTGGTGTAAAGGCCATGCTGTTCTCTTGCTTGTGCAGTGGAACACCCAGGCCATGCGATGAGTGGCTTTCAATCTTAAAATTGAATTATTATAATGGTCAGTGGCATATACATGTACACTGTATACAAGATGGTATGGGTCTAGTTTTGTCCCAGCCCAAGTATTCGAAAACAACCATGTTACAAGCTGCTCTGAGAAATCTTCATTTCCAACAGACAAGATGAAAATAAGGCTAATATCACAAATAAGTCAGAGTTTCAATCATACAACTTTCCTCAATCAACTCTTTGTTTCAACATTTAATAAGCTGGATAGGGTTAGCACAATAAATAATAATTGGTATATATATAACTATCATTTGCCACCTTTGTGTCTACTTGTTCAAATTACTGTTGGTGGCATATAAGCCCCAGGCCTTATGCAGGGAATATTATGTGGAACACGGCTAAAATAATAATTATTTTTTTCAACAACAGGGAATTTACTTAGGGAAAATAGTGATATAAGAGAGAGAGAGAGAGAGAGAGATCCAGCTTTATAGCACATTTTTTTTTTAAACTATCCCCAAGTACCGAAAACAACAAAAATAAGAAAAGGAAAACCATGTGAAATGCAAATTTGAGACAAAGCTTATATTTTAGTACAGAGTAATGGGTTAATTTATTTCATAAAATACAAATGTATTTCTAGCTAATGGTTGAAATGTAACAGTGTTTTATAGATCTGTATTCATTTTTGTTGTTAGTGTTACTCACCCACATTCACTCGCTCCTCATTGCCGGTGTGGCTTTCCATTTTTATCCCTGAGCCACGAAAACAAGACTGTTGTGTTTCTCAGTACGGAATTTAGCATATTGTTTCGACTGAGCCATCGAAAGCGAGTAGTAGTGGTATTCTTTTGAAAACAAAAACCTCGAGGGTGCCTGCAAAGGTTTTCCAGCACTGTTTACATGAACACCGAGAGTAAGCGACCGGTTCTTCTTCGTATTATTCGTTCGATCTCGCCAATAACAACCTACACTTCTTCTCCTGGTTTCTCTTCTTCTTCCATGTAGCCTTCACTCAATTCCTACGTCGACGAATCCTTCAAATCGCTCAACATTGAGGATTTGAGGTCAACATTTGTTATAGAACTCACATGGCCGATGTACACGTACTGACGTCATAATTGCGTCGCGTGGGCTAAACTAGATCCCAGTCTCCGGGACACTTTTTAGGCTGAAAAGCGCGTATTTTGAAGGCGAAAAAAAGGCTTTTTAGAAAATTCAAGAACTGTAAAAGCGTGAAATCGTTTTTTATGCATATTGAACTACAAGAAACCGAAGAAAAAAATTTCGTGTCATATGCTCTTTAAGCTAATTACTTGACATTTTGACCTTTCATGCTGCGAGTGTTATCACAAACATTGATCCGGAAAATTTAACTGTGGGTCCCATCTCCCGTGAAATAGTGGTCAGTGTGTCTTAAATATCTGAGAAATATCATTTATGGTATTTATAAATCAACATCAAACCCAAACCGAGCATTTTTGTGGTCTAACACAGGTTTATTTTGAATTGCGAACTGTCCATTTGCTAGCGAGTTTGTACAATACATGCGACAAAATACCCGTTTATAAATCAGCATCGACAAAAAAAACGTCAGGAAACCGGTACAATAGATCATAGTTAATAGAATAAACTGGTTATGAAACTCAGTCAGTCCTTTGTTATATGTTTTTGTTCTCCATTTCTTTTGTTCGTTTGCCTTGACCCTGCACAAAACACAAAAGGTATTGAAATGCATATGAGCAACTGACCAGTAGAAACATTTGGGCTAACACGTTAAACAAAACAATGTGCAGGGTCACGGTTCGTTCAACATAAAACAAAGCAGCTTTGTACACTCTTTTTGAAATTTATTGAGCTTCATAACCAGTTTGTTCTATTAACTATGAATAGATCATTAACCAAATCTGTACAAGTATTTCTTACCTTCATCTAGCATATCTTGATAAGAAATAGTAACATTGTCGCCGGCTTTACGATAGCGTGCACGAAACGTTCACTGTTCCAAAACTGTTGCCATTAGTTACATATTAACTGACAGCCACAGGAGCCCCAAGTTTGTGCGTTACATAGTTCCAGGCTAGTATCAAAACCAAATAAAACATACTATTTTCTTTTTTAAGGTGATTCCATTGAAAAAGAAGGAATATTTTGTCCAGTTAGTAATTATGTCATTTTCCATTGTAAAAATGCAATAAAAAATGGGGTCACCGTGCTCGTTTTTGCACAACATGGATGGCCATTATGGTTGGGACCCATGAGGTTTTTTTGCGAGTCCTAATAATTAGAATCTGGAATTATAATTTCTATGTAAAAATCATTTCTTGCTTAAAATATTACAGAAGTTCGCGAGAATAGACTTTCATCTTAAAGAAATAAAAAAAACGCGCCGAGTGCATTGTTGAGTTATATAAGCACGCGGGAATTTTTAAGAACACGAGAGAAGTGCAGAAAAGTGCTTCTCGCACTTCTCTAGTGTTCTTAAAAATTCCTAAGTGCTTATATAACTCAACAATGTGCGAGGAACAATTTTTTTATTTCTTTTATAAAATAAAAACGGGTATAATGAACATTACGTCACACGCGTGCTTTATCGAGTTATAACGAACTCGATATATTAGTTTAACCCATTGACACCTGAACCGCCCGTAACCGCCCGTACAAGACTCCACTGCTTTAAAAAATTGTACCTTTCTCAATCGTGCGAACATTGCCTTAACTAGCAGTTGTGAGCATTGACTAGAAAGTCTTTCAAATTGAGATACCCAATAAACACAAAAAAGTCAGCGATTTTTGCAGAATATCAGCGTTTGAATTTGGACAATAACAAAAATTACAGTTTTTAACGTCATAGAAAAACAACAAAAATCACGTTTTTGCCTTTAGTTTTTTTTATTCAAATCATCGTGGCAAACCCAAAAGTCAACATTTACAGCAAAATTCAGTCCTAGTCCTAGCTTAGCAGTGAATTTTTTTGCTCTTATTCGTTGCTTGGGCCTAGCTACAGCTTCTTATACTAGTGCATACTCACCTTGCCTCGATTTTCAACATCACCACCGCACTGCATGCTGGGAAAAAGCCAAAAATTTCGACAGCGTTCCATTCTTTCCCCACACATTTCATATTTATACTAAGTCCACAGCCACTCCGACCCACCGCCGAAATGTCGCGCTTGTTGTATTCTCCTGTGGTCGCAACTTCCAAAATATGCCGCGGTAGGTCGAGAAATTCATCCAGAGTCGAGTCCCAAAGCCACTTCGTTTCCAGGCGGCCATTTTTCCAGTTCAACGAGCAACGAGCCAAATTCGTAAACGAAGTACAACACCTAACTCGCTTCATTGAGAAGTGGACTCAGAACTACCTCCAAGCTTAATGATGCTCACCAGGCAGCTACTAAAGATGAAAAATGGCTGTGAACTTACCAAAAATCGTAGATAATTCATATTGGACCCTTTATTGCAAATCAACCAAGCAAAATGAGATCGTCACAATGACGTTTCCAGTAAACTCGAGCCTTCAGTGTTTTAGAACAGCAGCACTTTCAATGGTAACTCCAAATATGAAGTCACGAAACCCTATGGGGCGTGTGTATGCAGAAAATCACTCAAAAACGTAAAAATCCTCAGGTGTGAATGGGTTAACAGAATTAAAATCATGAAATAAATTAACCCTCGGACGTACAAGGTTTTTCTCCGATATTTTAAAGACCATTTAACATTAGCTTATGTCATTTTCAATAGCTGTTCATTTATCCTTGAGACACATTTTGGTAAAGTTAGGCGACAAGCGGTTGCTATGGTAACGAGATATGATGTCATAAGTAACATGAGGTCAACCCATTTTTGAATAAAAATGCGTGCTTTTCACCTTTTTTCAGCAAAAAATATATAAAATGCTTAATTATGTTTAATTATATGTTATTTTGCAACTCTAGCGAACAATATTTGCAATTCCCGCATTTTTCCGATAAATTTGAATTTTTAGTAAAATCCAACATGGCGGCCATTTTGGATGACGTCACGGACCCCCAGCAGCGCCACAACCCATACTATTTACCTTATCTTGTAGAGCACATCGCTGGCTATCTATTAGATGTAAAATATTTCCGAAATATTGCAACATCGCAAAAACCCAAGGGGTCCCCCCCCCCTTGTACCACGGTGGGGGTATACGTTTGCGTGTACGTCCGAGTTTTAAGGTGATTCCCTAGAAATAAAAGTTGACATAAGAATTTCTTAAACTTTCCCTGATTGTTTCCTACAATATAGTGATCCGAAATCTGCAGTAAAATATATAAGTCACCAAGCTCGTTAAGGAGATATAATTGTTTCAAGTTACCCTTTAAATCCTTGCAACCGCACTTATCAAGCGCGCGTTTATTCCATCAGCTCACACTATGTTTCGCAGGGACAGGAAGCACAGCTTTAAAGTAATTCTTGAAATAACAAAATACATGTAGATGTAATGCATTGACTAAAACGAACAATTTGATGTTTGTTTTATGGCACAGGCACACGTCCTGAAAAGGTATTAACTGAAAATATTCGTCGGGTGCGTGATCTCGAGGATAGAATTTTGTGTCCACGAGCGATGGCCACGTATGCTTTTTTCGCGATAACTTTTTTTCTAAAATGATTTTTAACTGGCTCGTCGCTCTGCGACGAGACAGTTCTTAAAATACCCTCTTTTTTTTCCCTGTCGGGTCACCTGCCCCGGGAATCGCTTTCGCTGCGGCCAACACCGTACCTAGTTTACTTCCGGTTTTCAGAAATGGGGTAATCAGTGATGTCAGCAACTATAATTCAAATATTTACCGTTGTTATTTCGACGGAATTGTTAAAAATTAAATCTCTGTGATTTTCGGATGTGATCTATTTCTGGTAAAAGGAAAGCGGGTTGAATTTTTCTAACCAAATCAATTGTCAAACAGTCGAGTTTAGATCGAATAAATCTTTGAATAAAACACGTCCCGGCGAGTCAGAGAACTGCCGAGTAAACAATTCTCAAGCATTACGTCATGGAGTCACGCTCAAATTCCACACATCTCGTATTTATGTCACGCTATGGTCGGCTGTTAATTATTTGATCGATCATGTTGATATTGTTAATTTATTCCTATCAATGATTCTCCAAAATACCTGTATTTACGTGTAAACAATCCTGATTCCTTGTAGTAGGTGGTTTCAAGCATTTTAAAGGGAAAAAAATATACAAAGTTCTGAACTTGTGTTTTTTCTAACAGTACGGAGCCGATCAGACAAAAAAATAATAGACCTGAAATTGTATTGTCCTTCTAAGGGATGGACCATTTTATTTTTATGGCGGGCAAGGGGCAGGGGGCAGCAATTTTTCTGATCATGAATTTTTTTTTTCGTCTTGATGTTGTGCAAGAATTTTGTTTGGGGATCGTTGGATACTTTGTGGTAATTACCCAACCCCCGCCCCCTTAAAAATAAAATGGTCCGTCCCTAAGAAGTGCTTGAAGCGGGGTGTGAAATGTAAATGTTGATGTGGACTGGACTGTATATATATTAATAGATTCCAGATTGTATATTGTGGATTGCTAATATAAAACTCTAAAATGAAAACCGGGTGGAAACTGAGACCAAACAAGCCAGTTGCGAAGCCCAACGGGCTCCTTGTCTTTTTAAATTTTTACAGCATGCGTAACCTTGGGGTTCCTGTGGCTGTCAGTTAATATGTAACTTATGGCAACAGTTTTGGAACAGTGAACGTTTCGTGCACGCTATCGTAAAGCCGGCAACAATGTTACTATTTCTTATCAAGATATGCTTGATTAAGGTAAGAAATACTTGTACAGATTTGGTTAATGATCTATTGTACCGGTTTCCTGACGTTTTTTGTCGATGCTGATTTATAAACGGGTATTTTGTCGCATGTATTGTACAAACTCGCTAGCAAATGGACAGTTCGCAATTCAAAATAAACCTGTGTTAGACCACAAAAATGCTCGGTTTGGGTTTGATGTTGATTTATAAATACCATAAATGATATTTCTCAGATATTTAAGACACACTGACCACTATTTCACGGGAGATGGGACCCACAGTTAAATTTTCCGGATCAATGTTTGTGATAACACTCGCAGCATGAAAGGTCAAAATGTCAAGTAATTAGCTTAAGTGCCTTGTTTTCAAGACGCTCTCAAAATTTTTCGTTTTATTTACCCAAGCCAGTTTTTGGATAAAAAGTGAGATGAAATGATACTTTGTTCTTAAAAAATAGTTTTGATAGTTAAATCCATGTACCAGATTGACTTTTTGGCCCACGAATTTGACCTAAATTTTCATGTGGTTCCTAGCCGTCGAAGGACATAAATTTGGAAATTCGATAAAAAATTCAGGCTCAGGTTTGATTCTGATCTGACAAGGCGAAATGACTTTCAAAAGGCGATATAAGCTAGTAAAGACCTTTATTGTGACGAAGTATGAGAAAATCGAATTTTTCTATCTTGCATAGGTATAGTTGATAGTTACAGCAAGTCGCTCTTAAATCACATGCAATTTTTTGTGCTTAGCTTAGATGGGTGTGGTGAAAGTTCACTTCAGCTATTTCTCAGCTAACAGTTAATTTTGACATAAACGGTCATAAACGTCATTTAGCAGTTAAGAAACACGATATTATTCACTTGGTCTCATGTAAAATTCTGGCCAATTATCAGCCACCAGTTAAATCCCATCTACACCCTCTTTATACTCCAAGAAATAAATTGAGTACGAACGAGTAAACCGAGCGCCTGTTCCAGGCATGCAGATAGTTGGGAGCGGCGAAACAAAAAGAAACGGCGCAAATGAGCGATGCGACAAGCGAAAAAAAAACCGTTTCTTTTGCGCCGCTTCCAACTATCTTGGCTTGTAGCTTTCAGCTTTCATCCGACAACGTTAATTAAAATAGCTGTATGTACAAAATCGTAAAACGAGACCTATGTTAGTGGAACTGAGTAAATGATAGTATGTAATTGTGGACCAAATGGCGGCATGTGAAAGGACATCCAAACACACAGTAAAAGAGATTTAGGTGAGCTCGAGTTATTACAAAATAACGATGCGATAATGGCAAATAGCAGTTTTTTTATGCGTGAGTTATTTGGAATACTTTGTTTCTGATCTAACGTTAATAAAATCAGTTTCTTTTACGCTGAAGCGGATAGCATTTTCACTTGTCATAACCCATGAAACTTAATTGTCACAACTCATCTAAATAGTTATTAACTTTTATTTACTTTAAACTCTTATATTTCGTTTTTGTTCTCATTTACGTCAAAATTCGATGAATGTAAGACAAAATGGAAATTTTTGTAGAATGACATCTCTCTTTGAATGTAAATGATATTTATTAAACTTAGTGAAGGCATCCAAACTAGTTTGCTTGTTTTGTTATAATGGCACCCGATAGATCGTTTCCGTGGAATATTTGTTCGGAAGAGATTAGCTAAGTTGCCTCGTACTATTGTAACATAAGGAAACTTAACCTTGTTCAGTCAGGGCATTTTTTATTTGTCTAGGACCGGAGTGAGGGTAGATTGCTGCCCCACTCCCAAGCGAATGGAGACAACGACCAATAAACTCGGAGGGCACATTGTATGTCCAAAACTGGTGTGTATTGGTGAAATGGTATCATAAAAGTTATATTTGTTCAAAATCAGCGCGCTCAATTTCCGCCCACTC
>JAJLRJ010000001.1:46601854-46639354 GCA_024195265.1 Dendrophyllia cribrosa | reverse complement strand
CATCTTCATTTATTTTCATTTACCTTCATACACCTTCATTTACCTTCATACACCATCATACACCTCCATTTACCTTCATAGACCTTCACACAATTTCATAAACCTTTATGAACCTTCATACACCTCCATTTGCCATCATCTACCTTTATGTTCCTTCATTCGCCTTCATTTACCTTCATACACCATAATAAACCGTCATTTACACTTATTTACCTTCATATACCTTCATTTATTTTCATACACCTTCATACACATTCATTTACCTTCATTTACCTTTATACACCTTAATTTACCTTCATCTACCTTCATACACCTTCACACACTTTTATATACACCTCCACGTACCTTCATACAACTTCATTTACTTTCATACACCTTCATACACCTTCATTTACCTTCATACACTTTTATTCACATTCATAGACCTTCATGCACCTTCATACACCTTCATGCACCTTCATTTACCTTCATACACCTTCCTACACCTTCATACACTTTCATACACCTTCATTTACCTTCATACACCTTCATTTACCTCTATGCACCTTCATACACTTTCATTTACCTTCATACACTTTCATACACCTTCATGCACCTTCATTTACCTTTATACACCTTTATTTACCTTCATACACCATCATTTACCTTCACTTACCTTCATACACCTTCATACACCATAATTACCTTCATAAACCTTCATACACCTTCATTAACCTTCATACATCTTCATGGACCTTTACTTACCTTCATACAGCTTCATTCACCTTCATACACCTTTATACACTTTCATTTAGTTTCATTAAGCAACATACACCTTCATTTACCTTCACAAACTTTCATACACATTCGTTTACCTCTAAGTACCTTCATACACCTTCATTTACCTTCATACACCTTCATACACCTTCATTGACCTTCATAGACCTTCACACACCTTCCTACACCTTCATGAACCTTCATAAATTTCCTTTTTCCTTCATCCACCTTTATGTATATTCATACGCCTTCATTTACCTTCATACACCTTTATTTACATTCATACACCTTCATTTATCTTCATACACCTGCATACACATTCATTTACCTTCATCTATCTTCATACACCTTCATTTACCTTCATTTACCTTCATACACCTTCATTTACTTTGATATATCTTGATACACCTTCATTTACCTTCATACACCTTCATTTACCTTCATACACCTTCACACACCTTTATAAACCTTCACGTACCTACATACAACTTCATTTACCTTAATACACCTACATACACCTTCATTTACCTTAATACACCTTCATAAACCTCCATACACCTTCATACACCTTCATTTTCCTTTATTTACCTTCATACACCTTTATTTACCTTCATACGCCTTCATAATCCTCATGCACCTTCATTTAGCTTTATACATCTTCATTTACCTTCATACACCTTCATTTACCTTCACACACACCTTCATACACCTTCATTTACCTTCATAAACCTTCATACACCTTCATTTACCTTCATACATCTTCATACACCTTCATGGACCTTTTGTTCCCTTCATACAGCTTCATTCACCTTTATACACCTTCATACACTTTCATTTACCTTTATTTAGCATCATACACCTTCATTTACCTTCACAAACTTTCATACACCTTCGTTTACCTCCAAGTACCATCATACACCTTCATTTGCCTTCATACACCTTCATACACCTTCATTTATCTTCATCGACTTTCACACACCTGCGTACACCTTCATGAACCTTCATACACCTCCATTTGCCTTCATCCACCTTTATGTATCTTCATACGCCTTCATTTACTTTCATACACCTTTATTTACCTTCATACACCTTCATTTATCTTCACACACCTGCATAAACATTCATTTACCTTCATTTATCTTCATACACCTTCATTTACCTTCATACACCTTCATTTACCTTGATATATCTTGATACACCTTCATCTACCTTCATACACCTTCACACACCTTTAAACGAGTTCATGCACCTACATACAACTTCATTTATCTTCATACACCTTCAGACACCTTGATTTACCTTCATACACCTTCGTTTACCTTCATACACCTTTATACACCTTCATTTACCTTCATTTACCTTTATTTACCTTAATTCATTTACATTCATTTACCTTCAAACACCTACATAAACCTTCATACACCTTCATTTTCCTTTAAGTACCTTCATACACCTTCATTTACCTTCATACATCTTCATACACCTTCCTGCACCTTTAGCTACCTTCATACAGCTTCATTCACCTTCATACATAATCATACACTTTCATTTACCTTCACTTAGCATCATACACCTTCATTTACCTTCACAAACTTCCATACACCTTTGTTTACCTCCAAGTACCTTCATACACCTTCATTTACCTTCATATACCTTTCTACACCTCCATTTGCTTTCATCCACCTTTATGTACCTTCATACACATTCATGTACCTTCACACACCTTCATACACCTTTATACACCTTCATGCACCTCCATACACCTTCATACACCTTCATACACCTTCATTTACCTTCACACACCTCCATAAACCTGCATACACCTTAATACACGTCTCCTTCATTTTCATTTACTTACCTTCATACACCTTCATTTACCTTCATACACCTTCAGACACCTCCATACACCTTCATACACCTTCATTTACTTTGATATATCTTGATACACCTTCATTTACCTTCATACACCTTCATTTACCTTCATACACCTTCACACACCTTTATAAACCTTCACGTACCTACATACAACTTCATTTACCTTAATACACCTACATACACCTTCATTTACCTTAATACACCTTCATAAACCTCCATACACCTTCATACACCTTCATTTTCCTTTATTTACCTTCATACACCTTTATTTACCTTCATACGCCTTCATACTCCTCATGCACCTTCATTTAGCTTTATACATCTTCATTTACCTTCATACACCTTCATTTACCTTCACACACACCTTCATACACCTTCATTTACCTTCATAAACCTTCATACACCTTCATTTACCTTCATACATCTTCATACACCTTCATGGACCTTTTGTTCCCTTCATACAGCTTCATTCACCTTTATACACCTTCATACACTTTCATTTACCTTTATTTAGCATCATACACCTTCATTTACCTTCACAAACTTTCATACACCTTCGTTTACCTCCAAGTACCATCATACACCTTCATTTACCTTCATACACCTTCATACACCTTCATTTATCTTCATCGACTTTCACACACCTGCGTACACCTTCATGAACCTTCATACACCTCCATTTGCCTTCATCCACCTTTATGTATCTTCATACGCCTTCATTTACTTTCATACACCTTTATTTACCTTCATACACCTTCATTTATCTTCACACACCTGCATAAACATTCATTTACCTTCATTTATCTTCATACACCTTCATTTACCTTCATACACCTTCATTTACCTTGATATATCTTGATACACCTTCATCTACCTTCATACACCTTCACACACCTTTAAACGAGTTCATGCACCTACATACAACTTCATTTATCTTCATACACCTTCAGACACCTTGATTTACCTTCATACACCTTCGTTTACCTTCATACACCTTTATACACCTTCATTTACCTTCATTTACCTTTATTTACCTTAATTCATTTACATTCATTTACCTTCAAACACCTACATAAACCTTCATACACCTTCATTTTCCTTTAAGTACCTTCATACACCTTCATTTACCTTCATACATCTTCATACACCTTCCTGCACCTTTAGCTACCTTCATACAGCTTCATTCACCTTCATACATAATCATACACTTTCATTTACCTTCACTTAGCATCATACACCTTCATTTACCTTCACAAACTTCCATACACCTTTGTTTACCTCCAAGTACCTTCATACACCTTCATTTACCTTCATATACCTTTCTACACCTCCATTTGCTTTCATCCACCTTTATGTACCTTCATACACATTCATGTACCTTCACACACCTTCATACACCTTTATACACCTTCATGCACCTCCATACACCTTCATACACCTTCATACACCTTCATTTACCTTCACACACCTCCATAAACCTGCATACACCTTAATACACGTCTCCTTCATTTTCATTTACTTACCTTCATACACCTTCATTTACCTTCATACACCTTCAGACACCTCCATACACCTTCATACACCTTCATTTACCTTCACACACCTTCATACACCTTTATACACCTTCATGCACCTTCATATCCTTCATACACCTTCATTTACCTTCATTTACCTTCATACACCTTCATACACCTTCATACATCTTCATACACCTTCCTGCACCTTTAGTTACCTTCATACAGCTTCATTCACATTCATACACATTCATACACTTTCATTTACCTACACTTAGCATCATACACCTTCATTTACCTTCACAAACGTCGATACACCTTCGCTTACCTCCAAGTACCTTCAAACACCTTCATTTACCTTCATACACCTTCCTACACCTTCCTACACCTCCATTTGCTTTCATCCACCTTTATGTACCTTCATACACATTCATGTACCTTCACACACCTTCATACACCTTTATACACCTTCATGCACCTCCATACACCTTCATACACCTTCATACACCTTCATTTACCTTTACACACCTTCATAAACCTTCATACACCTTTATAAACCTTCATTCACCGTCATACACCTTCATACACCTTTATTCAAATTCATACACCTTCATACACTTTCATTTACCTTCTTTTAGCATCATACACCTTCATTTACCTTCACAAACTTTCATACACCTTCGTTTACCTCCAAGAACCTTCATACGCCTTCATTTACCTTCATACACCTTTATTTACCTTCATACACCTTCATGTACCTTTATTTACCTTCACACAACTTCATTTATTTTCATACACCTGCATACGTCTTCATTTAGCTTCATTTATCTTCATACACCTTCATTTACCTTCATTTATCTTCATACAGCTTCATTTACCTTGATATGGCTTGATACACCTTCTTTTACCTTCATACACCTTCATTTACCTTGATATATCTTGATACACCTTTATTTACCTTCATACACATTCACACACCTTTATACACCTTCATGAACCTATATACAACTTCATTTACCTTCATACACCTTCATTAACCGTCATAGACCTTCATGCAGTTTCATACATCTCCATACACCTTCATACATCTTCATTTTATTTCATTTACCTTCATACACCTTCATACACCTTCATTTACCTTCATACACCTTCATTAACCATCACAGACCTTCATGCAGTTTCATACACCTCCATACACCTTAATACACCTTCATTTTCATTTACTTACCTTCATACACCTTCATTTACCTTCATACACCTTCCGACAACTCCATACACCTTCATACACCTTCATTTACCTTCACACACCTTCATACACCTTTATACACTTTCATGCACCTTCATAACCTTCATACACCTTCATTTACCTTCATTTACCTTCATACACCTTCAGTTACCTTCATAAACCTTCATACACCTTCATTTACCTTCATACACCTTCATGCACCTTTAGTTACCTTCATACAGCTTCATTCACCTTCATACACCTTCATACCCTTTCACTTACCTTCATAAACCTTCATACACCTTCATTTATCTTCATACAACTTCATTTACCTTGATATATCTTGATACACCTTCATTTACCTTCATACGCCTTCACACACCTTTAAACACCTTCATGTACCTTCATACAACTTCATTTGCCTTCATACACAATCATTTGCTTTCATACACCTTCATAAATCTTCATTTACCTTCATAGATCTTAAGAAACCTTTATACACCTTCAGGAACATTCATTTCATTTTCATTTGCTTTCATCCACCTTTATGTACCTTCATACGCCTTCATTTACCTTTATACACCTTCAGTTACCTTTATACACCCTAATACACCTTTGTTTAAGTTTATTTGCCTTCGTACACCTTTATTTATTTTCATACACCTTCATACACATTCTTTTACCTTCATTTACCTTAATACACCTCCTTCATTTACCTTCATTCACCTTCATTTACCTTGATATATCTTGATACACCTTCATTTACCTTCATACGCCTTCACACACCTTCACACACCTTCATGTACCTTCCAACAACTTTATTTACCTTCAATTACCTTCACACATCTTCATTTCCCTTCATACAACTTCATTTACCTTCATTCGCCTTTTCAGCACAGACACAGATACAGATACTGCACAGATACACATACAGATACAGATACATCACAGATACAGATACAGATACTGATACTGATGCAGCACAGATACAACACAGATACAGCGCAGATAAAGATACAGATAAAGATACAGATACAGATACAAATACAGATACAGATACAGATAAAGATAAAGATCCAGATCCAGATTCAGATACAGCACAGATACAGATACAGATATACATACAGCACAGATACAAATACCGATACAGATACAGCACAGATACAGATACAGATACAGATACAGATTCAGACAGCACAGATACAGATACAGATACAGATACAGATATAGATACAGCACAGATACAGCACAGATACAGATACAGACACTGGAAAAGACACAGATACAGATATATACACGTTCATTTACCTTCATACACCTTCATGCACCTTCATTTACCTTCATACACCATCATTTACCTTCATACACCTTCATATACCTTGATATATCTTGATACACCTTCATTTACCTTCATACACCTACATTAACCTTGATATATCTTGATACACCTTCATTTATCTTCATACACCTTCACACACCTTTATACACCTTCATGTACCTACAAACAACATCATTTTCCTTCATACACCTTCATTTACCTTCATACATCTTCGTTTATCCTCATACACCTTTATACACCTTCATTTACCTTCATTTACCTTAATACAACGTCATCCACCTCCATACACTTTCATAAACCTTCATTTTCCTTTATTTACCTTCATACACCTTCCTTTACCTTCATAGTCACCTTCGTACACCTTCATACACCTTCATACACTTTCATTTACCTCCATTTAGCAACATACACCTTCATTTACCTTCACAAACTTTCATACAACTTCGTTTACCTCTACGTACCTTCATACACCTTCATTTACCCTCATACACCTTCATACACCTTCATTCGCCTTCATCCACCTTTATGTACCTTCATACGCCTTCATTTACCTTCATACACCATCATTTACCCTCATACATCTTTATTTACCTTCATGCACCTTCATACACCTTCATTTACCTTCATACGCCTCCATACACCTTCATTTTCCTTCATTTACCACCATACAACTTCATTTACCTTCATAAACCTTAACATACCTTCATTTACCTTCATTTACCTTCATACACCTTCATACACCTTCATTAAACTTCATACGCCTTCATTTACCTTCATAAACCCTCACTTACCTTCACACACTTTCACACAACTTCACACACCTTGAGTTACCATCATACGCCTTCATTTGCCTTCATAAACCTTCACACACCTTCAATTTACCTTTATTTACCATCATACACCTTCAATTACCTTCATACACACTTTTATGTACCTTCATAAACCTTCATACACCTTCATTTACCTTCATACACCTTCATTTACCTTCATACATCTTCATTCACCTTCATTTACCATCATACACCTTCAATTACCTTCATACACACTTTTATTTACCTTCATGCACCTTCATACACCTTCATTTACCTTCATACACCTTCATTTACCTTCATACACCTTCACGCACCTTCGTATACCTTCATACATCTCCATTTTCTTTTTCTACCTTCATACACCTTCATCTTCATACACCTTCATACACCTTCATACACCTTCATTTACCTTCATACACCTTCATACACCTTCACACATCTTTATACATATGTACATATTTTACATATGCACCTTCATACACCTTCATACACCTTCATGCACCTTCATTTACCTTCATACACCTTCGTATACCTTCATACATCTCCATTTTCTTTTTCTACCTTCATACACCTTCATCTTCATACACCTTCATTTACCTTCATACACCTTCATACACCTCCATTTACCTTCATGCACCTTCATACACTTTCATTTACCTTCATAGACTTTCATACACACACATGCACCTTCATTTAGCTTTATACATCTTCATTTACCTTCATACACCTTCATTTACCTTCACACACACCTTCATACATGCACCTTCATACACCTTCATTTACCTTCGTAAACCTTCATACACCTTCATACATCTTCTACACCTTCATGGACCTTTAGTTACCTTCATACAGCTTCATTCACCTTTATACACCTTCATACACTTTCATTTACCCTTATTTAGCATCATACACCTTCATTTACCTTCACAAACTTTCATACACCTTCGTTAATTACCTCCAAGTACCTTCATACACCTTTATTTACCTTCATACACCTTCATTTACCTTCATAGAACTTCAAACACCTTCGTACACCTTCATGAACCTTCATACACCTCCATTTGCCTTCATCCACCTTTATGTATCTTCATACACCTTCATTTACCTTCATTTACCTTCATTTACCTTAATACACCTTAGTACACCTACATAAACCTTTATACACCTCCATTTTCCTTTACTTACCTTCACACACCTTCATTTACCTTCATACATCTTCATACACCTTCCTGCACCTTTAGCTACCTTCATACTGCTTCATTCATTCATACACCTTCATTTATCTTCATAGACCTTCAAACCCCTTCGTACACCTTCATGAACCTTCATACACCTCCATTTGCCTTCATCAACCTTTATGTATATTCATACGCCTTCATTTACCTTCATACAACTTTATTTACCTTCATACACCTTCATTTATCTTCACACACCTGCATACACATTCATTTACCTTCATTTATCTTCATACACCTTCATTTACCTTCATTTACCTTCATACACCTTCATTCACCTTGATATATCTTTATACCCCTTCATTTACCTTCATACACCTTCATTTACCTTGATATTTTGATACACCTTCATTTACCTTCATACACCTTCACACACCTTTATACACCTTCATGCACCTACATACAACTTCATTTACCTTCATACACCTTCAGACACCTTGATTTACCTTCATACACCGTCATTTACCTTCATACACCTTTATACACCTTCATTAACCTTCATTTACCTTCATTTACCTTAATACACCTTCATACACCTTCATAAACCTTCATACACCTTCATTTTTCTTTACGTACCTTCATAGACCTTCATTTACCTTCATACATCTTCATACACCTTCCTGCACCTTTAGGTACCTTCATACAGCTTCATTCACATTCATACACCTTCATACACTTTCATTTACCTTCACTTAGCATCATAAACCTTCAATTACCTTCACAAACTTCCATTCACCTTCGTTTACCTCCACGTACCTTCATACACCTTCATTTACCTTCATTTACCTTCATACACTTTCATTTACCTTCATAAACCTTCATACACCTTCATTTACCTTCATACACCTTCACACATCTTTATACATACGTACATACTATACATATGCACCTTCATACACCTTCATACACCTTCATGCACCATCATTTGCCTTCGTACACCTTCGTATACCTTCATACACCCGCATTTTTCTTTTCTACCTTCATACACCTTCATCTTCATACACATTCATACACCTTCATACACCTTCATTTACCTTCATACACCTTCATACACCTCCATTTACCTTCATACACTTTCTTACACATTCATGCACCTTCATTTAGCTTTATACATCTTCATTCAACTTCATACACCTTCATTTACCTTCACACACACCTTCGTACACCTTCATTTACCTTCATAAACCTTCATACACCTTCATTTACCTTCATACATCTTCATACACCTTCATGGACCTTTAGTTACCTTCATACAGCTTCATTCACCTTTATACACATTCATACACTTTCATTTACCTTTATTGGGCATCATACACCTTCATTTACCTTCACAAACTTTCATACACCTTCGTTTACCTCCAAGTACCTTCATACACCTTTATTTACCTTCATACACCTTAATTTGCCTTCATAGAACTTCAAACACCTTCGTACACCTTCATGAACCTTCATACACCTCCATTTGCCTTCATCCACCTTTATGTATCTTCATAAACCTTCATTTACCTTCATTTACCTTAATACACCTTAGTACACCTACATAAACCTTTATACGCCTTCATTTTCCTTTACTTACCTTCACACACCTTCATTTACCTTCATACATCTTCATACACCTTCCTGCACCTTTAGCTACCTTCATACTGCTTCATTCACATTCATACACCTTCATACACTTTCATTTACCTTCACTTAGCATCATACACCTTCATTTACCTTCACAAACTTCCATACACCTTCGTTTACCTCCAGGTACCTTCATACACCTTTATTTATCTCCATACAACTTCATTTACCTTGATATGTTTTGATACACCTTCTTTTACCTTCATGCACCTTCATTTACCTTGATATATCTTGATAAACCTTTATTTACCTACACAATCCTTCACACAACTTTATACACCTTCATGTACCTACATACAACTTCACTTACTTTCATACACCTTCATACACCTTCAGTTACCTTCATACACCTTCATTAACCATCATAGACCTTTATGCAGCGTCATACACCTTCATACACCTTCATGCACCTTTATTTACCTCATGCACCTTCCTTTATCCCCATACACCTTTATACACCTGCATTTACCTTCGTTTACCTTCATTTACCTTTATTTACCTTCATACACCTTCATACACCTACATACACCTACATACACCTTCATACACCGTCAGTTTCCTTTATTTACCTTCATTTACCTTCATACACCTACATACACCTACATACACCTTCATACACCTTCAGTTACCTTCATACACCTTCATTAACCATCATAGACCTTCATCTGTATCTGTATCTGATACAGATACAGATACAGATACAGATAAAGATCCAGATCCAGATTCAGATACAGCACAGATACAGACAGAAACAGCACAGATACAGATATAGATACAGCACAGATACAGATACAAATACAGATACAGATTCAGATATAGATACAGCACAGATACAGATACAGGAAAAGGTACACATACAGATAGACATACAGATAGATCACAGATACAGATACAGATACAGCACAGATACAGCACAGATACAGATACAGATACAGATACAAATAAAGATACAGATACAGATACAGATACCTATACAGATACAGATAGAGATACAGATAAAGATCCAGATATAGATACAGCACAGATACAGATACAGATACTGATACAGATATAGCACATATACAGATACATATACAGATTCAGATTCAGACAGCACAGATACAGATACAGAAATAGCACAGATACAGATACAGATATAGATACAGCACAAATACAGCTCAGATACAGATACAGATACAAATACTGTAAAAGATACAGATACAGATACATACACGTTCATTTACCTTCATACACCTTCATGCACCTTTATACACCTTAATATACCTACATACAACTTCATTTACCTTCATACACCTTCATACACCTTCATTTACCTTCATACACCTTCACTAACCATCATTGACCTTCATGCAGCTTCATACACCTCCATACACCTTCATTCACCTTTATTTTCCTTTATTTACCTTGATACACCTTGATACACCTTGATACACCTTCATACACCTTCATACACCTTCATACATCTTCATTTACCTCCATACACCTTCATACACCTTCAGTTACCTTCATACACCTTCATACAATTTCATTTACCTTCATACACTTTCATACACCTTCGTGCACCTTCATTTACCTTTATACACCCTTATTTACCTGCATACACCTTCATTTACCTTCACACACCTTCATAAACCTTCATCAACACTACGCTGTACATCAACACTACACTGTACATCAACACTACACTGTACATCAACACTGCACCGTTCATCAACACTACACTGTACATCAACACTACACTGTTCATCAACACCACACTGTTCACCAACACTACGCTGTACATCAACACTACACTGTACATCAACACTACACTGTACTGTACATCAACACTGCACTGTACATCAACACTACAATGTACATCAACACTACACTGTACATCAACACTGCACCGTTCATCAACACTACACTGTACATCAACACTACGCTGTTCATCAACACTACACTGTACATCAACACTACACTGTACATCAACACTACACTGAACATCAACACTACACTGTTCATCAACACTACGCTGTACATCAACACTACACTGTTCATCAACACTACACTGTTCATCAACACTACGCTGTTCATCAACACTACACTGTACATCAACACTACACTGTACATCAACACTACGCTGTTCATCAACACTACACTGTACATCAACACTACACTGTACATCAACACTACACTGTACATCAACACTACACTGTTCATCAACACTACACTGTTCATCACTACTGCACTGTACATCAACACTACACTGTACATCAACACTGCACTGTACATCAACACTGCACTGTTCATCAACACTACACTGTTTATCAACACTGCACTGTACATCAACACTACACTGTACATCAACACTGCACTGTACATCAACACTGCACTGTTCATCAACACTACACTGTTTATCAACACTACACTGTTCATCAACACTACACTGTTCATCAACACTACACTGTACATCAACACTACACTGTACATCAACACTACACTGTTCATCAACACTACACTGTTCATCAACACTACACTGTACATCAACACTACACTGTTCATCAACACTACACTGTTCATCAACACTACACTGTACATCAACACTACACTGTACATCAACACTACACTGTTCATCAACACTACACTGTTTATCAACACTACACTGAACATCAACACTACACTGTACATCAACACTACACTGTATATCACTGCACTGTACATCAACACTACACTGTTCATCAACACGGTAATAGGTCCATGATAACCGTCACGAATATACAATCGTTATCAAAAACCTTCGACCCCTTGACTAAATTTTGGTTAATTTTGTAGTGCATTAACCCCCTCCCCCCTTCCCACCCCCTATATCAATGTTGGGTTGTGATTGGAGATACCGGGGGCTTGCCAACCGCATGAAGATTGATTTGGGTTCCAAAGTTTAGATCCAACATTGTTATTGAGGGCCCGGGGGAAGCGAACATCAGCAATGTAGACTGAAAATTGTTAAAAAGTCAATTAAAATATAGGGTGGTCGAAGGTATTTTGCAAACGATTGTAGAGCCTCCTATACACTATCATGACCATATAGTTTAGTACCTGTAGTAGCTGTAGTAGCTGTAGTACCTGTAGTACCTGTAGTACCTGTAGTACCTGTAGTACCTGTAGTACCTGTAGTACCTGTAGTACTCGTAGTACGTGTAGTAGCTGTAGTACCTGTAGTACCTGTAGTACTCGTAGCACCTGTAGTACTCGTAGTACCTGTAGTACCTGTAGTACCTGTAGTACCTGTAGTACCTGTAGTACCTGTAGTACTCGTAGTACCTGTAGTACCTGTAGTACTCGTAGTACCTGTAGTACCTGTAGTACTCGTAGTACCTGTAGTACCTGTAGTACCTGTAGTACTCGTAGTACCTGTAGTACTTGTAGTACCTGTAGTACCTGTAGTACCTGTAGTACTTGTAGTACTTGTAGTACCTGTAGTACTTGTAGTACCTGTAGTACCTGTAGTACCTGTAGTACCTGTAGTACTCGTAGTACTCGTAGTACCTGTAGTACCTGTAGTACTTGTAGTACCCGTAGTACCTGTAGTACCTGTAGTACTTGTAGTACCTGTGGTGTTCTGATCCGTCAGACCTTGATCCATGATACTCCCCGGTAAATAACGAGACGTAGGCCTTTCATCAGACGTGTAACCGGTTTTAATCTAAGCAAAATTTCGCGGTGAAACGAGAAAGCGTTTCCACCAGCTAGCAAAACAATATTCCCCTAAAAAAGCAATCACATGGAGTCCCCTATCCCATAATTCCTATGGCGAAATACACTACGTAACAAGCTATGTAGTAACGCAAGATATGTGACATGCGTGACAGAACACTCCTCGCCTGGTATTGCAGAGATACCACTATGATATAAACGGTAACGATACATGGTAAACAAAAATGTTAATCTTTGATTAGAGAAAAATAACTTCTTAAAGTTAAATGTTCAGTTTGCAATCTTCAGCACTAGGCTGAGACAGTTCATCCAACAGTGGTTTTCATTTTTTGAAAGTCATTCTCGCTCCTCAGCAGTATAACCACAGTCACCGGTCTAGTGTAGCTCCTTCTGGATCCATCCCTGGTTGTCAGCAACTCGACCTTGCGCACCTTTCCATCTGCACTGGGGTAGGCTTTGGTGATCCGGGCAAGTGGCCAACTGTTCCTTGGGACTTCTTTACAGCGGAGAAGAACCAAGTCACCCTCTTCAAGGTTCTTTGTCTCGTGTTGCCACTTCCGTCTAGGCTGGAGTGTCGGCAGGTACTCCTTCCGCCATCTGGACCAGAATACATTGGCCAGGTGCTGGACTTGTCTCCACTGCTTGCTGTAGAGGTCTGTGCAGGTGAAGTTTCCTGGTGTAGCCTTCAAGCTTTGAGTTTTCTGTGTTAGCAAGGTGGCTGGCGTGAGTATCTCTGGCATCTCTGGATCAGTAGGTACCGGTACCAAAGGTCTGGCATTTACAATAGCCGTAACCTCGGCCATGAGCGTTGAAAGGACTTCGTGAGTAAGGTGCTTGGGCCCAAGGTTGGCAAGCATTGAATCCAGGAGTCGACGTGTCACTCCTATCATCCTTTCCCACACCCCACCAGCATGGGATGCATGAGGAGCATTGAAGATCCAATCGCAGCCCTCTGAAGCTAAGTAGGACTGAATGGTGTCTTCCATCTCTCTGAAAGAAGCTTGAAGCTCATTATGTGCTCCCACGAAGTTCGTACCACAGTCGGAGCGAAGCTGTATAGCCGGTCCTCGTAAAGCTAAGAACCTACGCAGCGCATTGATGAAGCTTGAAGTGTCCATTGACTCTATCAACTCAATGTGAATGGCTCTTGTAGTCAAGCACGTGAAGAGCACAGCCCAACGCTTATTGTTAGCAACTCCTCCCCTTGTCCGCCGAGCACTCACCAGCCAGGGTCCAAAAACGTCGAGGCCAACAAAGCTGAATGGAGGAGCGGGAGTTAGTCGGTCAATGGGTAGATCGGCCATTTTCTGAATCTGTCGTGTTCCCCTCAGTTTCTTGCATCTTATGCAATTGTTGATGACACTATTGACGGCTCGCTTGCCTCCCACGATCCAAAACCCACTGCTTCTGATTAGGCCAAGAGTGAAGTGTCGTCCTTGATGCTGTACTCGGTTATGATAGTAATCGATCAGCAGAATAGTGACGTGATGTGTGCTTGGAAGTATCAGGGGATGGCATTCTTCATAATTCAGACCTGCTCGTTCCAGTCGGCCACCAACTCTTAGGAGTCCATTGGCGTCAATCACTGGGCTTAGTTTGAGGAGTGGACTTGTCTTTGGCAGTCTTTCTGAGCTCTTGAGGCAAGTGATTTCCTCCTGATAGACCTCGTTCTGGACGTTTTGGATGATCAAGGACTTTGCTTGATTAAGGACGTAGACAGTAAGTTTCTGAGCTGCATTGGTTCCACTGGGCTTGTCTGGAGCCTTTCGACGACAGGATTGGGCTACTGAGATCAGCCTTGCAATTGCTTTCAAGAGAGCTCCCCACTGTGAAAACTTGGAGAAACGACTGGTTCCCAGAGACTTGTTTGTCAGAACTTCTGTTGTTAGTGCCTTGAGTACTGGGCGGACCTCGGGGTCATCGACTGCAGGCTCTGCGGCTAAGGTACTGGTTGTCGAATCGACGGTTGCATCCTCATTGTGAAGGAACTTGGGGCCGCTGTGCCACATGCTGTCTTTCAGGTTCTGAGCATCGACTGATCGAGTTGCCAGATCGGCAGGATTGTGGTGAGTGGGTACGTAATGCCACTGCTCTGGGGTTGACGATTTCCTGATCCGCTCCACTCGATTGCTGACATAGACATAGAATCGTTTACTTTCATTACTGATGTAGCCAAGGACAACTCTGCTATCTGAGTAGTATGAGATGGTTTCAGGTCCCAGGTCAAGCTCTTCAATGATCAGCTCTGTTAATTCAACTCCCAGTACTGCTGCGCACAGTTCGAGACGAGGAATAGTTGTGGCATGGGATGGACTGAGCTTGGCTTTGCCAAGGACAAAGGATACATAGACGCGTCCATCGTGCTGGATGGTTCTCAGATATGAGACGGCTCCAATAGCCTCATTGGAGGCATCACAGAATGTGTGAAGCTCTCGGTGGGCAGCTGCTTTAAGTGGACCATGTGTGTAGCATCGAGGGATTTTGAGCAGTGTCAGAGCTTGGAGAGTATGGCACCAAGTTTCCCATGCTGGTCTTTGTTCTTCTGGTAGTGGCTCGTCCCAGTCTTCTGGTTGGAGATTACTGAGGTGGGCTGTCATCGACCTGAGAAGGAACTTTCCTTTAATCGCGACTGGAGCTGCAAGTCCTAGGGGATCATACAAGCTATTGATGACGGACAATACACCTCGCCTTGTGAATGGCTTATCTCCCAGAGATACCTTGAAGGTGAAGGCATCAGTTGATAAGTCCCACAGTACACCTAAAGAACGCTGAATTGGAATGGTGTCCTGTGAGAAGTCCAGATCACGAAGATCGGATGCTTGGTCTTCGCTTGGAAAGGCTCGAGTTACCTCGGGGTGGCTGGATGCTATCTTGTGTAGACGCAAGTTGGCCCTTGCTAGCATGGCTTGGGTGCGACTTAGTAGGTCGATCGCTTCGGCTGATTCAGCAACAGACTTGACTCCGTCATCAACATAGAAGTTGTTGTGCACAAAGTCTTTGGCATCTGAGCCAAATAGTGGTTCGCCAACTTCCGCAGTTTTCCGAAGACAGAAGGTGGCCACTGCTGGTGAGGACGTGTTTCCGAAAACATGAACTTTCATCCGGTATTCAGTCAGCTCTCCAACTGGGTTGTTGTCTTTGTACCAAAAGAACCGCAAGAGGTCTCGGTGGTCTTCACGGACTAGGAAGGAGTGAAACATTTGCTCAATGTCTGCCATGAAGGCAACAGGATCCTGGCGGAAGCGTATCAGGATGCCTAGTAAGCTGTTTGTGAGGTCTGGTCCTGAGAGCAATATCTTGTTCAGAGAGATTCCTTCGGTTTCAGCTGCGGAATCGAAGACCACGCGGACTTTTCCTGGCTTTTGGGGGTGGTAGACTCCGAAATGAGGAAGGTACCAGCGGAGAACAGATGGGCTTGACTCTGTGTTTGGCACGGGTTCAGCATGACCATTATCAAACAGTTTCTGCATGAAGTCGAAATAATGTTGTTTCATCAAAGGTTTCTTGTCTAGAGTGCGTCGAGTCGATTTCAGGCGTTTGAGGGCACCTTCTCGGTTATCTGGAAGCTTTTTAATTTCCTCGCGGAGGGGTAAGGGCGCTTCCCAACTGCCAGATTCGCTTTCGGTCACTGAATGGTTCATAATGTCAATGAACTTCCTGTCTTCCACTGACGTGCCTGGTTTGTTGTCGTCCTTAGTGCGTAGGAAGAAGTTGTCTCCCAGTCCATCTTCAAATCTCCCCTGGAAGAAAGTTCCTTTCCTTTTGCCAGCCGCTAAGTAGGTTGTGGAGTCTGCACTTGTATCATGTTTAATGTACAGTCGGTTTTCGCAAGGTAGCAGATAGGAGGGTCGGCCATTGATGAGGACTTGTGTCTTGAAAGACGAGACCTCACTAGGCTTGTGAGCCCCGTCCAAGCAGGCATTTCCCAAGACCACCCATCCTAAGTCGAGGCGTTGAGCCCATGGTGCATTCCTGGGTCCATTCCGAAACTCATGAATTTTGTGGAGCGGCGGCGCATCTCTACCAACGAGTAGCAGGATCTCAGCTTCCGGGTCTAGCTCCGGGATCTTGTCTGCAATAGGTGTTAGGTGAGGATGGGCTCTAGCCGCTGTGGGGGTTGGAATTTCTTCTCTACTGTCAGGGATAGCATCGCATTCGGTGAGGACAGGGAGTGTATGACTCTGGGTGCTGTCCAGAGACTCGATAATGAGGTTGTGGGCTCGTCTTCCTTTGGCTTGGCTTGTCCCAGAGCATGTCTTCAGCATGTAGGTAGTGGCTTCCCCACCCAGCTTCAACAAGTCGAAGAGCTTTGGCTTGGCCAGAGAACAGTTACTTTGGTCATCAATGACCACATAGGCTTTTATCTTGTTTTCGGGGTGGCCACAGACATAGATGTTCGCTGGACATATCTTCGAGCAGGATTTACCCCCGGTTATGTTCCCACACACCTCCGTACAGCTAGCTATGACGTTGGTCGGCTCCCCGCCTTGCTGGTGGGCATCTCCCAGTTCTCTGTGTTGCGATGCTGGTTCGCTGGGAGGTCCTGCATGTAGTGCTGCAATGTGTTTGTCGCTTTGACACTCAGTGCACTTAACCGATGCCTTACAGTCCTTTGCTAGGTGAGTAGAGGATGCGAGGTAGCGAAAGAAAATCCCATGTTGGCTGAGCAGGTTTCTT
The DNA here is from genome assembly GCA_024195265.1 of Dendrophyllia cribrosa. Taxonomy (NCBI): domain Eukaryota; kingdom Metazoa; phylum Cnidaria; class Anthozoa; order Scleractinia; family Dendrophylliidae; genus Dendrophyllia; species Dendrophyllia cribrosa. Next base: position 46,620,599 of record JAJLRJ010000001.1, on the reverse strand, counting down.
CTTTCGGCGAGGGACATGGTCCTGAAGGCGCGGCACTTGCTGAGGGGATGACAAAGCTTGTGGACAATACACCATTTGGCAGGATCCCGAGTAGCTGAGTCCCTGAGTGCAGGGTCCGAGACATCAGTCTTGAATGCCGTCAAGTCCCATCCAAAATATGGATTGTTGTCGGGTTTCAAAAGGGGCTTGGCTGGAGGCTTGGTGGGGGGCTTGATTTGACGCGAGTTCTTTGGCTCTGGGCTCTCTATCGATAGGTAGGGGTCATTCCGTTCCCGCGCAGTTTCTTGGATAAATGAGGCAAACTCTTGAAATGGGGGGTAATCAACGCCGTGCTTGGACTTGTAACGATATGCATGCCTTTGCCATCTTCCTTGGAGGTCTTCGGGTAGTTTGGAAAGCAGTGGTTTCAAGAAGGCTGGCTCGTCAAGGATTTTGAGGCCTGCGAGTCCCCCATCATCTTTGGCACATTGTAATTCCAACAGCAAATCCCCCAAATCTTGCAGTCCTTTGTTATCCCTTGCGCATAACGTTGGGAACATTGTTAGCTTGTTCAGGTGCACTTGGGTGATCACTGCAGTAGAGCCGAAACGTTCACCTAACTTTTTCCACGACTCTCTGATTCCCCCTTCTGGGTTTTCAATGTAAGCATTGCGTAATCGTTGAACAAGCCTTTTGGATTCACCGGTAGTGAACTCTATCATGAGGGACAGTTCCTCGCTTGCGGAGATGTTCACATCTCTTGTCATGTTCTTAAAGGCTGCTTTCCAAGTATTGTAATTCTCAGGACGGTTGTCAAACTTCTCTATTTTGTTGGCGATGAGTTCTCTTCGGGCCATGAACTGAATAAAACATTCCATGCGGTCGGCTGGAGCGGAGACCGGGGTGGTGTGGCTGGGAGAGAAAGGCTGTGCACCTGGGTTGAGCACATTTGTGAAGTTGGGCTTTTCCTCCTTGAATGTCTTCACTGGAAAACCAGGGGTATTGAGGTTTGGTGTATCGATTCCTAGACAACTAGAGGGGTCTTGTGGTTTTGAGTCTTTAAGCTGGCTGTTGATAAATTCCTGGACACGCTTACTGGGTTCCTCGAGCGGTAAATCTGGTAGCTGGTATTCGTGACTGAGTCCGAGCTCCTCATCAATGGCTTTAACTCGCGCGACGGCCACGGCAGCTTCTTGTTCTACGCGTAGGGATTCCAAGCGTGCTTCTTCCTCACGTTTCTTTCTTGCGAATGCCATGTCGTCTTCTCGCCTTTTCTTTTCCTCCAGCTCCAATGCTAGAGCGGATTTGGATTGAAACTCGTTAATTTTCCTTTGCATTTCGGCCTTTTTCAACGCCGCGGCCGCCTCGCCTCTTGCGTGGGCTCGTATTGCATTCGATGAAACACTGGAACAGCGCGATTCAGACCGAGCCGACCCTAATTCCTGTAAAAGGTCATTTTTTCGATCAATTCCTTTGTTCAATGCTGTTTGGACGAGTTCTTTGCGTGTTCTCATCGACGCTTCCACTGTTTGTCTTTCCTGTTGTTGTTCCGACGTCCTGGCATGCACAGTGTAATCCATTAATGAAACCCACACGAGTTGGTATTCGCTGAAAGTCGAACGCAAATTTCCTACCGCTTTGCGAAGGGCTTTGATGGAATCTGGAGTTCTCTGGAGCTCAGAAATCGCGAGGGCAGTTCTCTCCCATATTTGTTCGAGCTTCAGGGTTTCTGTCTGTAGTTTGTTGTCGATCAGCTTCGCGCTGGGTTTCGAAACCCGTTTCGGTCGCGTGGATTCCATGACAGTTTGCTCGGCGCCATCTTGGACTCTTGTGTTTACGAGCGCATCTTTTCCCGTTGTCTGAGGGCTTTTTGTCGAAGCCCCAAAGTCGACTGCTTTAGTGACGAACGGGTGAGCGGACATTTCTTCCAGATTGTTGGCTGATCCGTGATTTTCGGCTTCGCTTTCTTGCCCGAGCTCAAATTCCCTCGGCACGAGCTCGATTTGATCGCTTTCGTCAGCCGGTGAGAAATCTCTCGTTTCACTGTTCTGATCCGTCAGACCTTGATCCATGATACTCCCCAGTAAATAACGAGACGTAGGCCTTTCATCAGACGTGTAACCGGTTTTAATCTAAGCAAAATTTCGCGGTGAAACGAGAAAGCGTTTCCACCAGCTAGCAAAACAATATTCCTCTAAAAAAGCAATCACATGGAGTCCCCTATCCCATAATTCCTATGGCGAAATACACTACGTAACAAGCTATGTAGTAACGCAAGATATGTGACATGCGTGACAGAACATGTGGGTACTTCAGGTACTACAGGTACTACTTGTAGTACCCGTAGTACCTGTAGTACCTGTAGTACTTGTAGTACCTGTGGGTACTACAGGTACTACAGGTACTACCTGTAGTACTCGTAGTACTTGTAGTACCTGTGGGTACTACAGGTACTACAGGTACTACAGGTACTACGGGTAGTACCTGGTATTACAGGTACTACCTTTAATACCTGTAATGCCTGTTGCACTTGTAGTAGTTCGTGTTGTTCGTGTAGTACTTGTAGTACCTTTAGTACCCATAGACCTAAATTATAGTTGGTGAATGAGCTATTTCTATTGTAGTTTGTCTTGTTTGTAAAGCGCCTAAGGGGCTTAAAACGTATTATTTCGCACAAAGGCAAGACTAAAGGAAATTTTTACTGATAGGGATATTTTGTTTGCAGGTTATTCGTTATTACGTTTATGTTTTTTCTTCATGATTACATAGATTGCGGTCGGATTAACTTTGAATTATTTTGTATACCGCTTTAACACTAAAAAAACTTTTATTGGTTCCTATTGGGTTTACTTCATGCTTTTACTAATAACGACGGGAGGGCTTAATTACCAATGCATCCTAGGGATCAGGAATGTTAAATGGCCCCATTAAATTTGGTTACGGTGATTGTGATTGTTTTCGAAACAAATTAATTAGCAAAGTAACCTCGTTCTTGTCTTTTCAGTTGTTTTTGGTTTGTTTTGTTTTGTTTTACACGGGCTACGGTGCTATGTGTATGGTTCCGTAATTCATGTTTTTGGCGTCGTTTTATGTACGGTATTAGTTCCAACACCAGCATTATGGACAGTCTTCAAAGGGAATGGAATTGAGCATTCATTATTGAGTACTGGAGGCGTTCCCGTTACACTCAAACTAAAGGCACTCAGAGCGGTTTATTTGATGTTTTATTATGTCGTTAGGAGTTTTACATAAATGTGTCTACATCTGTATCTTATATTCGTATGTCTTCAAAATAGAAATGTTTCTCTCTTGTTCTTGGTTTGTATCGTTTATTAATTAAGGCTTTTATTCAAATATGCAATTGAGAACGATTTTTTTAATGATTCTTGCCTAGAAGGAATGCGATGGAGAAGGTCACTTCCGTCGCGAGTAGCCAATATTTGTAAAACAATAAAAATGCAAGCAATGAAACGTCACATATGTTTATTCATTCTATGTTTTAGAATTAAGGGAGACATGTTTTTTTGTTGTTAAAAATATATGCAGTAAGAATTATATAATCTTGGAGCACTTAAAAATGTTGTTAACTCGCTCTTAACTTGTACTCTTGTGTGATCAAATGATGCTTTTTCTGGTACGATTTTCGTACAGAGCAAGAACTTTGCGATTTATCACTCGGTACTTCAAAACAAATTAATTCACTGAATAAACAATCTTAAATCGGATCTTTCTGTGTTGCAATAATGATGCTATTCACTGATTTGATCCCTACTTCAGGTTGACATTTCGCGATGCCCTTACTGGAAAATGTCATTCTTACTCATTTTGTTTAGCGTAAAGCCTTCATGCCTTTTTCGAGATCATACCAGTTTATATTTCATAGAAACTTTAGCTTATCCGTATTTTGTGAGTAGCACCTATCTACCACTACGTAATTATTTACACATTAATTGGCTTTATGCTCTAATAGCTATAGGCGTCTAGTCAAGATAATTAAAGAAAGCTCAGGTTAAGTTTTTCTAAGCGCGCTATACTGGAAATAGTAATTCTAGTTATAGTAACTTATTTTTATTTCTCTGTCTTATTTTTCCGTAAAACTTTAACGATTTAGGTTACTTCTTCTTTAGACTTTGTTCACACGTCACGCGAAATACGATAAAAGGTGCTATTAAGTAACAAAGGATCTATTGTCTACCAAAGTTCGTTATAGCTCGCTCAGTGTAATATGAACGTACTTGTTTACTTATAGCCGTTAATGATATGGAAAGGGCGGTACTTAAAGATCGACCCACGAAGCTATAATTAAACAACAACTTTTATAAGCGTACCTGTAGTACGCTTATAAAGTACTAGTACTTTATGTAGTACTAGTACGCTTATGTACTACGCTCGTAGTACGCTCGTAGTACTCGTAGTACCTGTAGTACTCAAAAGATGCACATAAAATGCGCATAAATATGTGTAGCGCGTTATCGTGAATGTAGACTTAATTTTTTTAAATTTATAGCGCTAAAATTGAGTTTCTCAGACGTTTCGAGGCTGCTGCCTCTTCATCAGTGAGTTTGTTGAACGCAACAAACCTATAGTACCTGTAGTACTACGAGTACTACAGGTACCACAGGTACTACAGGTACTACGAGTACTACAGGTACTACAGTTACTACAGGTACTACAGGTACTACAGGTACTACAGGTACTACAGATACTACGAGTACTACAGGTACTACAGGTACTACAAGTACTACAGGTACTACGAGTACTACAGGTACTACAGGTACTACGAGTACTACGAGTACTACAAGTACTACAGGTACTACGAGTACTACAGGTACTACAGTTACTACAGGTACTTCAGGTACTACAGGTACTACAGGTACTACAGGTACTACAGTTACTACAGGTACTTCAGGTACTACAGGTACTACAGGTACTACAGGTACAACAAGTACTACAGGTACTACGAGTACTACAGGTACTACAGGTACAACAGGTACTACGAGTACTACAGGTACTACAGGTACTACAGGTACTACGAGTACTACAGGTACTACAGTTACTACAGGTACTTAAGGTACTACAAGTACTACAGGTACTACAGGTACTACAGGTACTACAAGTACTACAGGTACTACAAGTACTACAGGTACTACAGGTACTACGAGTACTACAGGTACCACAGTTACTACAGGTACTACAGGTACTACAGGTACTACAGGTACTACGAGTACTACAGGTACTACAGTTACTACAGGTACTACAGGTACTACAGGTACTACAGGTACTACAGGTACCACGAGTACAACAGGTACTACAGGTACTACAGGTACTACAGGTAGTACAGTTACTACAGGTACTACGAGTACTACAGGTACTACTGGTACTACAGGTACTACGAGTACTACTGGTACTACAGGTACTACAGGTACTACAGGTACTACAGGTACTACAGGTACTACAAGTACTACAGGTACTACAGGTACTATAAGTACTACAGGTACTACGAGTACTACAGGTACTACAGGTACTACAGGTACTACAGGTACTACGAATACTACAGGTACTACGAGAACTACAGGTACTACGAGTACTACAGATACTACGAGTACTACAGGTACTACAGGTACTACGAGTACTACAGGTACTACAGTTACTACAGGTACTACAGGTACTACTAGTACTACAAGTACTACAGGTACTACAGGTACTACTAGTACCACAGGTACTACAGGTACTACAAGTACTACAGGTACTACGAGTACTACAGGTACTACAGTTACTACAGGTACTACAGGTACTACAAGTACTACAGGTACTACAGGTACTACTAGTACCACAGGTACTAAAGGTACTACAGGTACTACAGGTACTACGAGTACTACAGGTACTACGAGTACTACAGATACTACGAGTACTACAGGTACTACAGGTACTACAGGTACTACAGGTACTACGAGTACTACAGGTACTACAGGTACAACAGGTACTACTAGTACTACAGGTACTACGAGTACTACAGGTACTACGAGTACTACAGGTACTACAGGTATTACAGGTACAACGAGTACTACAGGTACTACTGGTACTACGAGTACTACAGGTACTACAGGTACTACGAGTACTACAGGTACTACAGTTACTACAGGTACTACAGGTACTACTAGTACTACAAGTACTACAGATACTACAGGTACTACTAGCACTACAGGTACTACAGGTACTACAGGTACTACAAGTACTACAGGTACTACGAGTACTACAGGTACTACAGTTACTACAGGTACTACAAGTACTACAGGTACTACAGGTACTACAAAAACTACAGGTACTACGAGTACTACAGGTACTACGAGTACTACAGGTACTACAAGTACTACAGGTACTACAGGTACTACAAGTACTACAGGTACTACAGGTACTACAGGTACTACAGGTACTACGAGTACTACAGGTACTACAGGTACTACAGGTACTACGAGTACTACAGGTACTACGAGTACTACAGGTACTACGAGTACTACAGGTACTACGAGTACTACAGGTACTACAGGTACTACAGGTACTACGAGTACTACAGGTACTACAGGTACTACGAGTACTACAGGTACTACAGCTACTACGAGTACTACAGGTACTACAGTTACTACAGGTACTACAGGTACTACTAGTACTACAAGTACTAAAGGTACTACAGGTACTACTAGTACTACAGGTACTACAGGTACTACAGGTACTACAGGTACTACAAGTACTACAGGTACTACGAGTACTACAGGTACTACAGTTACTACAGGTACTACAGGTACTACAAGTACTACAGGTACTACAGGTACTACAAAAACTACAGGTACTACGAGTACTACAGGTACTACAGGTACTACGAGTACTACAGGTACTACAAGTATTACAGGTACTACAGGTACTACAAGTACTACAGGTACTACAGGTACTACAGGTACTACAGGTACTACGAGTACTACAGGTACTACAGGTACTACAGGTACTACGAGTACTACAGGTACTACGAGTACTACAGGTACTACGAGTACTACAGGTACTACAGGTACTACAGGTACTACAGGTACTACGAGTACTACAGGTACTACAGTTACTACAGGCACTACAGGTACTACGAGTACTACAGGTACTACAGGTACTACAGGTACTACGAGTACTACAGGTACTACAGGTACTACAGGTACTACGAGTACTACAGGTACTACAGTTACTACAGGTACTACAGGTACTACAGGTACTACAGGTACTACAGGTACTACGAGTACTACAGGTACTACAGGTACTACAGGTACTACAAGTACTACAGGCTTTACAGGTACTACAGGTACTACAAGTACTACAGGTACTACAGGTACTACGAGTACTACAGGTACTACAGGTACTACGAGTACTACGAGTACTACAAGTACTACAGGTACTACGAGTACTACAGGTACTACAGTTACTACAGGTACTTCAGGTACTACAGGTACTACAAGTACTACAGGTACTACGAGTACTACAGGTACAACAGGTACTACGAGTACTACAGGTACTACAGGTACTACAGGTACTACGAGTACTACAGGTACTACAGTTACTACAGGTACTTCAGGTACTACAAGTACTACAGGTACTACAGGTACTACAGGTACTACAAGTACTACAGGTACTACGAGTACTACAGGTACTACAGGTACTACGAGTACTACAGGTACTACAGTTACTACAGGTACTACAGGTACTACAGGTACTACGAGTACTACAGGTACTACAGTTACTACAGGTACTACAGGTACTACAGGTACTACAGGTACTACAGGTACTACAGGTACTACGAGTACTACAGGTACTACAGGTACTACAGTTACTACAGGTACTACGAGTACTATAGGTACTACTGGTACTAAAGGTACTACGAGTACTACTGGTACTACAGGTACTACAGGTACTACAGGTACTACAAGTACTACAGGTACTACAGGTACTATAAGTACTACAGGTACTACGAGTACTACAGGTACTACAGGTACTACAGGTACTAAAGGTACTACGAGTACTACAGATACTACGAGTACTACAGGTACTACAGGTACTACGAGTACTACAGGTACTACAGTTACTACAGGTACTACAGGTACTACTAGTACTACAGGTACTACAGGTACTACTAGTACTACAGGTACTACAGGTACTACAGGTACTACAAGTACTACAGGTACTACGAGTACTACAGGTACTACAGTTACTACAGGTACTACAGGTACTACAAGTACTAAAGGTACTACAGGTACTACAAAAACTACAGGTACTAAGAGTACTACAGTTACTACAGGTACTACGAGTACTACAGGTACTAAAAGTACTACAGGTACTACAGGTACTACAAGTACTACAGGTACTACAGGTACTACAGGTACTACAGGTACTACGAGTACTACAGGTACTACAGGTACTACAGGTACTAAAGGTACTACGAGTACTACAGGTACTACAGTTACTACAGGTACTACAGGTACTACAAGTACTACAGGTACTACAGGTACTACAAAAACTACAGGTACTATGAGTACTACAGGTACTACGAGTACTACAGGTACTACAAGTACTACAGGTACTACAGCTATTACAAGTACTACAGGTACTACAGGTACTACAGGTACTACGACTACTACAGGTACTACAGGTACTACAGGTACTACGAGTACTACAGGTACTACAGGTACTACGAGTACTACAGGTACTACAGGTACTACGAGTACTACAGGTACTACAGTTACTACAGGTACTACAGGTATTACTAGTACTACAAGTACTACAGGTACTACAGGTACTACTAGTACTACAGGTACTACAGGTACTACAGGTACTACAGGTACTACAGTTACTACAAGTACTACAGGTACTACAAGTACTACAGGTACTACAGGTACTACAAAAACTACAGGTACTACGAGTACTACAGGTACTACAGGTACTACGAGTACTACAGGTACTACGAGTACTACAGGTACTACAGGTACTACAAGTACTACAGGTACTACAGGTACTACAGGTACTACGAGTACTACAGGTACTACAGGTACTACAGGTACTACGAGTACTACAGGTACTACGAGTACTACAGGTACTACGAGTACTACAGGTACTACAGGTACTACGAGTACAACAGGTACTACAGGTACTACGAGTACTACAGGTACTACAGGTACTACAGGTACTACAGGTACTACAGGTACTACGAGAACTACAGGTACTACAGGTACTACGAGTACTACAGGTACTACAGGTACTACAGGTACTACAAGTACTACAGGTACTACAAGTACTACAGGTACTACAGGTACTATAAGTACTACAGGTACTACAGTTACTACAGGTACTACAGGTACTACGAGTACTACAGGTACTACGAGTACTACAGGTACTACGAGTACTACAGGTACTAAACTATATGGTCATGACAGTGTATAGGAGGCTCTACATTCGTGACGGTTATCATGGACCTATTACCGTTGATGGTAAACTGTACATCACCACTACGCTGTACATCAACACTGCACTGTACATCAACACTACACTGTACTTCAACACTACACTGTACATCAACACTACACTATTCATCAACACTACACTGTTTATCAACACTACACTGAACATCAACACTACACTGTACATCAACACTACACTGTATATCACTACACTGTACATCAACACTGCACTGTTCATCAACACTACACTGTACATCAACACTACGCTGTACATCAACACTGCACTGTACATCAACACTACACTGTACATCAACACTACACTGTATATCACTACACTGTACATCAACACTGCACTGTTCATCAACACTACACTGTACATCAACACTACACTGTACATCAACACTACACTGTACATCAACACTACACTGTTCATCAACACTACACTGTACATCAACACTACACTGTTCATCAACACTACACTGCACATCAACACTGCACTGTTCATCAACACTGCACTGTACATCAACACTACACTGTACATCAACACTACACTGTACATCAACACTGCACTGTTCATCAACACTACAATGTTCATAAACACTACACTGTACGTACCTCAACACTACACTGTACATCAACACTACACTGTACATCAACACTACACTGTTCATCAACACTACACTGTACATCAACACTACACTGTTCATCAACACTATACTGTTCATCAACACTACACTGTTCATCAACACTACACTGTTCATCAACACTACACTGTACATCAACACTACACTGTTCATCAACACTACACTGCACATCAACACTACACTGTTCATCAACACTACACTGTTCATCAACACTACACTGTACTTCAACACTACACTGTACATCAACACTACACTGTTCATCAACACTACACTGTTTATCAACACTACACTGAACATCAACACTACACTGTACATCAACACTACACTGTACATCAACACTACGCTGTACATCAACACTGCACTGTACATCAACACTACACTGTACATCAACACTACACTGTACATCAACACTGCACTGTACATCAACACTACACTGTACATCAACACTACACTGTACATCAACACTGCACCGTTCATCAACACTACACTGTACATCAACACTACACTGTACATCAGCACTACACTGTACATCAACACTACACTGTACATCAACACTACACTGTTCATCAACACTACACTGTATATCAACACTACACTGTACATCAACACTGCACTGTTCATCAACACTACACAGTTCATCACCACTACACTGTACATCAACACTACACTGTACATCAACACTACACTGTTCATCAACACTACAGTGTACATCACCACTACACTGTTCATCAACAATACCCTGTTCATCAACACTACACTCTACATCAACACTACGCTGTACATCAACACTACACTGTACTGTACATCAACACTACACTGTGCATCAACACTACACTGTACATCAACACTACACTGTACATCAACACTACACTGTACATCAACACTACACTGGTCATCAACACTACACTGTACATCAACATTACACTGTACATCAACACTACACTGTACATCAACACTACACTGTACTGTACATCAACACTGCACTGTACATTAACACTACACTGTACATCAACACTACACTGTACATCAACACTGCACCGTTCATCAACACTACACTGTACATCAACGCTACACTGTTCATCAACACCACACTGTTCGTCAACACTACGCTGTTCATCAAAACTACACTGTACATCAACACTACACTGTACATCAACACTACACTGTACATCAACACTACACTGTTCATAAACACTACGCTGTACATCAACACTACACTGTTCATCAACACTACACTGTTCATCAACACTACGCAGTTCATCAACACTACACTGTACATCAACACTACACTGTTCATCAACACTACACTGTTCATCAACACTACACTATTCATCAACACTGCACTGTTCATCAACACTACACTGTACATCAACACTACACTGTTCATCAACACTACACTTTTCATCAACACTACACTTTTCATCAACACTACACTGTACATCAACACTATACTGCACATCAGCACTACACTGTGCATCAACACTACACTGTACATCAACGCTAGACTGTACATCAACACTACACTGTACATCAACAGTACACTGTACATCAACACTACACTGTTCATCAACACTACACTGTACACCAACACTACACTGTACATCAACAGTACACTGTACATCAACACTACACTGTTCATCAACAATACACTGTTCATCAACACTTCACTGTTCATCAACACTATACTGTACATCAACACTAAACTTTACATCAACAGTACACTGTACATCAACACTACACTGTTCATCAACACTACACTGTACACCAACACTACACTGTACATCAACAGTACACTGTACATCAACACTACACTGTTCATCAACAATACACTGTTCATCAACACTATACTGTACATCAACACTACACTGTGCATCAACACTACACTGTACATCAACACTACAGTGTTCATCAACACTACACTGTTCATCAACACTGCACTGTTCATCAACACTACACTGTACATCAACACTACACTGTACATCAACACTACACTGTTCATCAACACTACTCTGTACATCAACACTACACTGTACATCAACACTACACTGTACATCAACACCGCACTGTATATCAACACTACACTGTACATCAACACTGCACTGAACATCAACACTACACTGTTCGTCAACACTACACTGTTCATCAACACTACACTGTCCATCAACACTACACTGTTCATCAACACTGCACTGTACATCAACACTACACTGTACATCAACACTGCACTGTACATCAACACTGCACTGTTCATCAACACTACACTGTATATCAACACTGCACTGTACATCAACACTACACTGTACATCAACACTGCACTGTACATCAACACTGCACTGTTCATCAACACTACACTGTTTATCAACACTACACTGTTCATCAACACTACACTGTTCATCAACACTACACTGTTCATCAACACTACACTGTACATCAACACTACACTGTTCATCAACACTACACTGTACATCAACACTACACTGTATATCACTACACTGTACATCAACACTACACTGTTCATCAACAGTACACTGTACATCAACACTACGCTGTACATCAACACTGCACTGTACATCAACACTACACTGTACATCAACACTACACTGTATATCAACACTGCACTGTTCATCAACACTACACTGTTAATCAACACTACACTGTACATCAACACTACACTGTACATCAACACTGCACTGTTCATCAACACTACACTGTTCATCCACACTACACTGTTCATCAACACTACACTGTTCATCCACACTGCACTGTTCATAAACACTACACTGTACATCAACACTACCCTGTTCATCAACACTATACTGTTCATCAACACTACACTGTACTTCAACACTACACTGTACATCAACACTACACTGTTCATCAACACTACACTGTTTATCAACACTACACTGAACATCAACACTACACTGTATATCACTACACTGTACATCAACACTGCACTGTTCATCAACACTACACTGTACATCAACACTACGCTGTACATCAACACTGCACTGTACATCAACACTACACTGTACATCAACACTACACTGTACATCAACACTGCACCGTTCATCAACACTACACTGTACATCAACACTACACTGTACATCAGCACTACACTGTACATCAACACTACACTGTACATCAACACTACACTGTTCATCAACACTACACTGTACATCAACACTACACTGTACATCAACACTGCACTGTTCATCAACACTGCACTGTACATCAACACTACACTGTACATCAACACTACACTGTACATCAACACTGCACTGTTCATCAACACTACAATGTTCATAAACACTACACTGTCCGTACATCAACACTACACTGTACATCAACACTACACTGTACATCAACACTACACTGTTCATCAACACTACACTGTACATCAACACTACACTGTTCATCAACACTATACTGTTCATCAACACTACACTGTTCATCAACACTACACTGTTCATCAACACTACACTGTACATCAACACTACACTGTTCATCAACACTACACTGCACATCAACACTACACTGTTCATCAACACTACACTGTTCATCAACACTACACTGTTATCAACACTACACTGAACATCAACACTACACTGTACATCAACACTACACTGTACATCAACACTACACTGTTCATAAACACTACGCTGTACATCAACACTACACTGTTCATCAACACTACACTGTTCATCAACACTACGCAGTTCATCAACACTACACTGTACATCAACACTACACTGTTCATCAACACTACACTGTTCATCAACACTACACTGTTCATCAACACTGCACTGTTCATCAACACTACACTGTACATCAACACTACACTGTTCATCAACACTACACTGTTCATCAACACTACACTGTTCATCAACACTGCACTGTTCATCAACACTACACTGTACATCAACACTACACTGTTCATCAACACTACACTTTTCATCAACACTACACTTTTCATCAACACTACACTGTACATCAACACTATACTGTACATCAGCACTACACTGTGCATCAACACTACACTGTACATCAACGCTAGACTGTACATCAACACTACACTGTACATCAACAGTACACTGTACATCAACACTACACTGTTCATCAACACTACACTGTACACCAACACTACACTGTACATCAACAGTACACTGTACATCAACACTACACTGTTCATCAACAATACACTGTTCATCAACACTACACTGTTCATCAACACTATACTGTACATCAACACTACACTGTGCATCAACACTACACTGTACAACAACACTACACTGTTCATCAACACTACACTGTTCATCAACACTGCACTGTTCATCAACACTACACTGTACATCAACACTACACTGTACATCAACACTACACTGTTCATCAACACTACTCTGTACATCAACACTACACTGTACATCCACACTACAGTGTACATCAACACTGCACTGTACATCAACACTACACTGTACATCAACACTGCACTGAACATCAACACTACACTGTTCGTCAACAAACCACTGTTCATCAACACTATACTGTCCATCAACACTACACTGTTCATCAACACTGCACTGTACATCAACACTACACTGTACATCAACACTGCACTGTACATCAACACTGCACTGTTCATCAACACTACCCTGTATATCAACACTGCACTGTACATCAACACTACACTGTACATCAACACTACACTGTACATCAACACTGCACTGTACATCAACACTGCACTGTTCATCAACACTACACTGTTTATCAACACTACACTGTTCATCAACACTACACTGTTCATCAACACTACACTGTTCATAAACACTACACTGTTCATCCACACTACACTGTTCATCAACACTACACTGTTCATCAACACTACACTGTTCATCAACACTACACTGCACATCAACACTACACTGTTCATCAACACTACACTGTACATCAACACTACACTGTACATCAACACTGCACTGTTCATCAACACTGCACTGTACATCAACACTACACTGTACATCAACACTACACTGTACATCAACACTGCACTGTTCATCAACACTACAATGTTCATAAACACTACACTGTCCGTACATCAACACTACACTGTACATCAACACTACACTGTACATCAACACTACACTGTTCATCAACACTACACTGTACATCAACACTACACTGTTCATCAACACTATACTGTTCATCAACACTACACTGTTCATCAACACTACACTGTTCATCAACACTACACTGTACATCAATACTACACTGTTCATCAACACTACACTGCACATCAACACTACACTGTTCATCAACACTACACTGTTCATCAACACTACACTGTTTATCAACACTACACTGAACATCAACACTACACTGTACATCAACACTACACTGTACATCAACACTACACTGTTCATAAACACTACGCTGTACATCAACACTACACTGTTCATCAACACTACACTGTTCATCAACACTACGCAGTTCATCAACACTACACTGTACATCAACACTACACTGTTCATCAACACTACACTGTTCATCAACACTACACTGTTCATCAACACTGCACTGTTCATCAACACTACACTGTACATCAACACTACACTGTTCATCAACACTACACTTTTCATCAACACTACACTTTTCATCAACACTACACTGTACATCAACACTATACTGTACATCAGCACTACACTGTGCATCAACACTACACTGTACATCAACGCTAGACTGTACATCAACACTACACTGTACATCAACAGTACACTGTACATCAACACTACACTGTTCATCAACACTACACTGTACACCAACACTACACTGTACATCAACAGTACACTGTACATCAACACTACACTGTTCATCAACAATACACTGTTCATCAACACTACACTGTTCATCAACACTATACTGTACATCAACACTACACTGTGCATCAACACTACACTGTACAACAACACTACACTGTTCATCAACACTACACTGTTCATCAACACTGCACTGTTCATCAACACTACACTGTACATCAACACTACACTGTACATCAACACTACACTGTTCATCAACACTACTCTGTACATCAACACTACACTGTACATCCACACTACACTGTACATCAACACTGCACTGTACATCAACACTACACTGTACATCAACACTGCACTGAACATCAACACTACACTGTTCGTCAACAAACCACTGTTCATCAACACTATACTGTCCATCAACACTACACTGTTCATCAACACTGCACTGTACATCAACACTACACTGTACATCAACACTGCACTGTACATCAACACTGCACTGTTCATCAACACTACACTGTATATCAACACTGCACTGTACATCAACACTACACTGTACATCAACACTACACTGTACATCAACACTGCACTGTACATCAACACTGCACTGTTCATCAACACTACACTGTTTATCAACACTACACTGTTCATCAACACTACACTGTTCATCAACACTACACTGTTCATCAACACTACACTGTTCATCCACACTACACTGTACATCAACACTACACTGTACATCAACACTACACTGTTCATCAACACTACACTGCACAATCAACACTACACTGTTCATCAACACTACACTGTTCATCAACACTACACTGTTTATCAACCACTACACTGAACATCAAACACTACTACTGTACATCAACACTACACTGTACATCAACACTACACTGTACATAAACACTACGCTGTCCATCAACACTACACTGTTCATCAACACTACACTGTACATCAACACTACGACAGTTCATCAACACTACACTGTACATCAACACTACACTGTCTCATCAACACTACACTGTTCATCAACACTACACTGTTCATCAACACTGCACTGTACATCAACACTACCACTGTACATCAACACTACACTGTTCATCAAACTACACTTTTCATCAACACTACACTTTTCATCAACCACTACACTGTACATCAACACTATACTGTACATCAGCACTACACTGTGCATCAACACTACACTGTACATCAACGCTAGACTGTACATCAACACTACACTGTACATCAACAGTACACTGTACACTCAACACTACACTGTTCATCAAACACTACACTGTACACCAACACTACACTGTACATCAACAGTACACTGTACATCAACACTACACTGTTTCATCAACAATACACTGTTCATCAACACTACACTGTTCACTTCAACACTATACTGTACATCAACCACTACACTGTGCATCAACACTACACTGTACAACAACACTAACTGTTCATCAACACTACACTGTTCATCAACACTAGCACTGTTCATCAACACTACACTGTACATCAACACTACACTGTACATCAACACTACACTGTTCATCAAACACTACTCTGTACATCAACACTACACTGTACATCCACACACAGTGTACATCAACACTAGCACTGTACATCAACACTACACTGTACATCAACACTAGCACTGAACATCAACACTACACTGTTCGTCAACAAAACACCTGTTCATCAACACTATACTGTCCATCAACACTACACTGTTCATCAACACTGCACTGAACATCAACACTACACTGTACATCAACACTACACTGTACATCAACACTGCACTGTTCATCAACACTACACTGTTCATCCACACTACACTGTTCATCAACACTACACTGTTCATCCACACTACACTGTTCATCAACACTACACTGTTCATCAACACTACACTGTTCATCAACACTACACTGTATATCAACACTGCACTGTTCATCAACACTGCACTGTACATCAACACTACACTGTACATCAACACTACACTGTACATCAACACTGCACTGTTCATCAACACTACAATGTTCATAAACACTACACTGTACGTACATCAACACTACGCTGTTCATCAACACTACACTGTTCATCCACACTACACTGTACATCAACACTACACTGTACATCAACACTACACTGTTCATCAACACTACACTGTACATCAACGCTACACTGTTCATCAACACTATACTGTTCATCAACACTACACTGTTCATGAACACTACACTGTTCATCAACACTACACTGTACATCAACACCACACTGTTCATAAACACTACACTGTACATCAACACTACACTGTTCATCAACACTATACTGTTCATCAACACTACACTGTACTTCAACACTACACTGTACATCAACACTACACTGTTCATCAACACTACACTGTTTATCAACACTACACTGAACATCAACACTACACTGTACATCAACACTACACTGTATATCACTACACTGTACATCAACACTGCATGTTCATCAACATACACTGTACATCGACACTACGCTGTACATCAACACTGCACTGTACATCAACACTACACTGTACATCAACACTACACTGTAAATCAAAACTGCACCGTTCATCAACACTACACTGTACATCAACACTACACTGTACATCAGCACTACACTGTTACATCAAACTACACTGTACATCAACACTACACTGTCATCAACACTACACTGTACATCACACTCACTGTTACATCACACTGCACTGTTCATCAACACTGCACTGTACATCAACACTACACTGTACATCAAAAACTACACTGTACATCAACACTGCACTGTTCAT